>LPNX010693332.1:0-49190 GCA_001517045.1 Pseudotsuga menziesii
AATTTAATATTTAAAGACTTCCTGAAAGCACCGAAGTGCTCCTCTTCTGATAACAACCTTTGCCTCATAAACTCCAACGCAAAAATTCTTGGAGTTAGAAAGGAAGACAACCTGTAGGGCTGACCAGTATAACCGTACACTCTCAAAACCGTGAAATCTTTGTACAAGAACCAGTCTCCCACCCTCCCTTCGGGTGAAGACTGCATCAAATATTTCATCTCGTCAAAAACCCTGGGCAATTCTCCATCGAACAGCAACCTGTATACTTCGGACATGACCGAATTGGCGAATTCGGTCAGGTGGATTTGCGTTGGCAAATCAGAAGAGGATAGAGTACTCAAGAACCTCAGTTCGGTAACATTGGAGCATATTAACATATGAAGCAAATGTGTTTGGAATCTGAAAAACTGGACTTTGGGAAACTCAGTCAGCTGGAGGTGGATTGCCTCTGCTAGATACTCGTCTAAATTAAGTACAGGGGCTGACTGGGACTCGGGACTCAAAGAATTGACTTTTAGCAGGAAACCAAGGATAACATGACCTATATGACAATCGTCATCTAGGCCCAACACCTGACAGACCAAAGACATCACTAACTGTACCTCAGCTCTAAAAACATGCAAGGGGTAAGGTAAGGAGAGGTTTTCCAGGGACTGACCTTCCTTCAGGATACTTGACAGGAATCGAGAGCGAGCATCAATTGGGAAACTTCGGAAAAACTCAGCAAGGATGGCTTCATTCACGGACTCGCGGTTTCCGGGATAATCCTCGGGTAGATTAAGATTTTCTCTAACTACTGCAGCATCAATTTTACATAAAATCCTAGACGCAGACTGACTTACTATGACCCTCTGAGAGGGGAGTAATTCGCCGCGCACCATTCGGCAAATTCAGGGAAGTGGAGGGTTTGTTCCAAGGCGAAAAAATATAAAAAGGACTTACATACATTTAAAACATCATTTCCCTGTAAAAAACAGGACCACAATCTATCTTTACTACCAGCCACACTTCCTGTAGACAGGAAAGGGTCATAGACACCTCTGTGTCTGTCTACCAGGAACTCTTCTCTTTCGTCCAGGACCCGACCAGACACAGAAGCTTCACTCTGTTGGTCCATTTCTCAATTTATATACTATGAATGGGGCGAAGAAGTTACAGGATTTGAGGTCCTACCTGGCTCACTGTGAAGGCGTGTGCTCGGAATGCGCCTTGGTACTTGACAACTGGAAGTGCCCAAATTGACAGGTCCTTTTCGCCGGGTCCCGAGAAATAAAATAATCACAGAAGATGTCAATTTCGCCTTTATAGGACCACCCTGATTTGACACGTGGGAGGCATTTATTTCCGCAACCACTACTTGTCTCTAACCCTCGCGCATCTTTCTTTTCCGGGTTCATTTCTGACCGTCGATCTCTTCTGTGTGAATTCCTGGCCCTCGGATCACATGCCACATGTCCCTTTTCCGCCGAGCCTCCTCTCTTTAACCGTCGTGCAACTTTGGGCCCCGGAGTCATCTGCAGCCGTCGATCTGTTTTGCCTTCGCGAGTGGGCTGTTGGATCGTGCTTCGTCTACCGATTCCGCTGGGCTCTTCCATCTTAATCCGCTGAGCAACTTTGCTCAGCGGAATCACCCTCGCCCGTTGATGTGATCTGCCGTCACTCCTACACCGTCAGATCAAGTGCCGCGTACCAGATTCCGCCGGGTAATCCGGAATTATCCTCTGCGCTAGTTCTTCCTCCGGAATTCTTCTCGGCCGTCGATGGGATGCCAGGTGTTCAACAACCGTCCGATCTTGCGTCACGTACCATATTCCGCTGGGTGCTGGGGGTTTATCGGGTGTGCAAGTCTCCATTCCAGAATCATTTTCCGTCGTCGATCCACCATCCTGCGATCTCCAACCGTCGGATCGAGCAGCACGTATCCATTTCCGCTGGGTGGTCTAAAGGTTATCGCGCGTGCACGTTACCTTTCCGGAAACCAACACGCCCGTCGATCAATGCTTTCTTCAATCCTCGTCCGTAGGATCAGGAGGATTATATGCGATTCCGCTGGCCCTTCATTTCCTTATCCACCTTGCACTTTCAGCCAGCGAATTTGACATGGGCCGTAGA
This sequence comes from Pseudotsuga menziesii, assembly GCA_001517045.1. NCBI lineage: Eukaryota > Viridiplantae > Streptophyta > Pinopsida > Pinales > Pinaceae > Pseudotsuga > Pseudotsuga menziesii. Next base: position 2,113 of record LPNX010693332.1, read on the forward strand.
TCAGCTCTGAGCAATGTTAAAACCTTTGATGTGTGCAGGCTGTTAGAGGCCCGAAATTCCCCTATCTTGCTCGTATGTTCTGGATGGCGGAAAGGGTATAAACCATTGATTTGCTTCTCCTTTCGACCATGGTTCAGGACCTTTTCCGACTCGACTGCTCTTTAGATTATCAAGCCCCCTTTGTACTATATCCTTAGCCCAAAGTATTTAATCAACAAAATCTCACCTCCCATCGGTCTTGCATCTTTTTTTTTGTAAAATACAGGTGTTAACACCACTCTCCCTTATTGGACTATCATCAATGATTAAAGGTACACACTTCTGTCATTTGAGAAGTCCGAAAAGCTGGAAGGATTCAATAGATGCATTATTGTGAAACAGTCTGTCACCCAAAGAACAATCACCCAGAGATCTAGGTTCACCAGGTAATCGCCAATTGTTGCAGCTGCAACAATTCTCCCCAAATTTCTTAAATTTTGGGCCCCTCCTCATGATTTTCGCACTTGTTTTAATCATCTGGATCCTTGATTTTTTGGGTCATGCATTATTTGTGGGTGATTTTCGGGAGTTTACATTTCGTCCTGTTTTTTTTTATAAAGTTTCCTGCGTTTGAGACTTATGGTGAGTCGCATATTTTAAAGTTGGGCTTAGCTTATCGATCGGATCAACTATTCTTTATTGTTGGTCGCTGTTGCGGATGGAAAATGAGTTTTTGTCCGTTGTTGAATGTTTAATGCGGACTGAAACGCTTAGTTTTTCCATTGATCGGGAGTCGTTCTTGTTTTGATCGGAAGCCGAAGCCTTTGCGCATCCGCCGTTGCGGACCCCAAATCGGTTAGCCATCTGAAGCATAAAGAGCTCCGATTGCCAATGTACGTTTGTCTGTTTAGCCGCGGACCCGAAGCCGTTTCTCTTCCGCCGTTGTGGATGGGATAGCTGTTTGTCTTCCAATGTCCAAACCCGTCCGACTTCCGATTTAAAGTTGTCCTGCCCGAAGGTCACGTGTCTTAGTCTTTTCTCGTCCGCTGTTGCGGCTGGGAAAGTAATTGAGCTTCCGAGAGGGAAAGCCGTCCGACTTCCGATTCAAAGTTTTTCCCGCCCTCCCGTCGCATGCCGATAGCATTGACTCTTTCGTCGTTGAGGCCGGGAAAGCCATTTGGCTTTCGTGTTGGTATCCTTCCGACTTCCGCAATGGTGCACCTGGCCATTTCCTGTGGAGTAGCCGTGCTAGTTCTATAATCTGTTGTTTTGTTTGTAACACAGTCTCAATGAATAATGCACATGGATTAATCGTAGGTGAACGATGCACGATGACGTAGAGGAGCAGTTTGGCAAAAGGAAACCGACCAGATTGCTAAAGGGCCATCGAAGCAAAAGGCAAAGTCAATAACGCTAAAGACACGAACCAGACTGTGTGTCTGTTACTAAAAGAATAATGAGTGCATACAGAAAACTCAGAAGAATGTGAAGCGTTGGAATAACTGGAAGGTCAGACGTTTGGGGGCAGCCTAAACGATCGAATGCTGTAGTTTAAGTACTGGAAAGTTAGAACTTAGAAGGGGACTTTTTCCCTCGAAAAATTTGTAAACCATTTTGCTTGTAAGAGGAACTATTTCGTTTTACAATCAGAAACTGCAACTTTTGCCTGCTGGAGAAAGCGAAATGTGGAATGTATCAATGTGATTAAATGAACAAATGTTGAAGGGGAACTATTTCGTTTTCAGCTATGTTTCATTAACTGTGAGAGTGTTCGACTTCCTGAACCTATGTTCTTGTTGAATGTTCTTCAGTATATTTTGTGATGTTTTCCACTGTGAGTAATAAGTGTTGTTCATAAAACGATTGGCTACCTGGTTGTTTAAATATCTATAATTGTTCATGTGTCTTGAAAGAGGTATCAACTATCTGTAACTCTTCATTATGCAGGTACAAAATGTATTACTCACTAAAGAATGATAATCCTGCTCCCTAGGGATAGTTTAGGTAGTTAGTTTATTTTCTTATTGTATGTGATTTAGATGCTAGTGAGTCTAAGACGAGAGGTAAGAACCTGCGCATCACATTGTGACTGCTCCTTGCATCTTATCACCTTGCATGTTAATTAGGCACTTGCATTTCATAATTTAAGTAAAAAATACAAAAAACTCGGTGGACTGGGCCGTGACCGGTAAAGCCTTTGTTTTCTATTTGACCTACGGTAGCCGAACCATAAACCGGACGGATTCCTTATTCCAAACAGTCAACGGGCTAGTTGGGAATGTTGATTGGGGAGAATCCCTTACTGTTGCCGCCTGCGAATTTCGGGGCCTCAACACAGTGATAGAGTTAGGAGCCAAATTCCTAAACCATAAATGGGAATCAACCTTGAGGGATTGGGAAAGTGGTTTTATGTAGCCATATTCATGTTTAAATGTTAAGCTCATTAACAACTTTGTAGAACACGTATAAATGTTCTTCAATAGAAATGACACTGCTTCCATTGAAGCATGGCAACCACTCATTGCCCTTTTTTGGAATAGGATGGGGAGCACCAACTATAGCATTGAAATAAATGGTGAACCAAGATTCCTTCCGAAAGGCCTATGTTGAGGTGGAGCAGGTGTGCTTACATTACCACCTTGATCCATGCCAACCATGGATATTGATTGAAGATTCATTGGTTGAGGGGTAGAATTGGGAGATTTCAAATTAGAGGGACTTGGTTGAGAATTCGATGAACCTTGAAGATTTGATAATTTGATTTGTAGATTAGAAGTTTGGATTTTAGGATTAACCTTTATTTTCAATTTGGGAGTTCGATAATAAACGATAGGATCCTTCTTAATATTTCTCATGTTATATGAATGAGAGGATCACCCATAAGTGGAGTTGTGTTATGAAGTCACAAGGTGAAGGAATTAGGGCTTCATTAATAATGTCATAAAAAAACTAGGGAAGTCCTTGCTCCCCGACAAAGGTGCCAAAAAGTTGTCACATGATTTGACGATCTAGTGTTTGCAAGGATTAAATGATCACCAAACCAGTAGAACCTCAAGAAATTACCCCAAAGTGTCACACAAGAAGGGTCCACTCTCTTTAGGTTTCCCAAGTCCACTAAAAGAAGCCCAAACTAACTATGGGAGGTGTCCCCAGTTAAAATTTCTTGGATATTTAGCGGTAGAACCATATTTCTAATAGTACTAGTCAGACCAATTTTGCAGAGGAAGAGGTGCATTGAATTTATGTCCTCATCTGATGAAGTGCATCATAGTTGGGCACCCTTGGTTACTTGCCCTCTTGTCCTCTTTGTACGAGCAACATAATCAACTCTTGACATGGCTACCAAAAACCTAAAAATAATAACACAGACCTGTACTAAATTCACATGTTATTGGAAATTGTGATTGTTACTGTTGTTGTCAATAAATTGATTGTTACTATTGCTATCAATATATTGTGATTGTTATTATTGCTATCAATACGTTGTGATTGCTACTAATGTTAGTATTTAATTAAACCTTTATCTGTAGCTATTGTTGTTATTTAATTAAACCTTTATCTATGGCTATTGCTCACATTGTTTTTCCCATTGCCTAAGCCACATTTGAAAGACAAGTGATGATCATCTACAAAATATAATAGGGAGAATTGCAAAATATAAGAAGGCTCCTCCTACTCCACAAAGGCTGCAGTTCCCCTTTATGGCTATACAAAGAATTCCCATGTTTGTGACTTGTTAATCTCCAGCTACCCAATCTAGACAATGCTAGCAAGTGACAACTTAATTAGACAATGCTAGCAACATATAGAATCTGGTCTTCAATGGAGGTTTAATATGCCATAACTTTGACCACCACCATGTAACTTCATTCCCCTACCCTTCTAAAAACATTGCAGGATATCCTAGTTTCATAATATATCTTCCACCAACAAGGTTGTTAGAACGAACCAATACATTCTCCTTCAAACTAATTTTGACAAAATTTGAGGCCAAGTTTTGGATATATCTTTTCATTGCATATAAGTACATAGTGTTCCTGTATCTCTATTACAAGTTGTCCAATTACAACACAATTTAGATCGTTTTAAGATTTTTGTACGGTTTAATGTTTGAAACTTAGAACATTCACAACAAATGATAAAACATATACAACTAACAGGAATATATACTCTAACTTGAATTGAATAATTTAGATTATAGAAACAATGTTAATCTATGATTCGAGGACAAACTCTGTTGGACTGTTGACAATGTTGCTAATCAATTTGAGATTTTTATATGTAAATATGGTAAATTGTAGGATGAGTAAAGTTTTTTTTTAATAGTTTTTCATTGTTGGGTTTGAGTGGTGAATGACATTGGCATGGATTGCAAACTTGAATTTATGAATGAGCGTGTAAGATTGATTTGGTTACGATCCAATGATTGTGAAACTATATTTGTTGATCATTATGCTTCTAATCAGTTTAATGGTTGATATGATGAATTTAATGGGTTAGGTGTCATTTATTGCATTGGGTGGGATGATTTGTTGATAATACATGCAGGTGAAGTTGATTTCCATAACCCCTGAAACTATGCAAGTGAGGATGTGTGATGAGATCAATTGGCTTGCTAGTTGTATGAGCCTTCTCCATAGGTCATTCATCATGACTTAACTCAGAGAATCTGTACTTGCAAATTGAGCGATGTAAAATGTTTTAAGGTTCAATTTGATCTCTGTATCATAACATACTTGAATGTGGTAAAGACAAAATGGTTTCTATGGAAAATGTCACTCATATAAAATTAGAATTAAAAAGACTATTTATAAACAATTATAAATCCACTTAACATATGGCTAATTTTTATATCAATTATAAATTATAATCATATAATTTTTGCTCCTTTACCACTATTTTCATCTCGTCTTTTGAGTAGTTTGATTCCACTACACTATTTTCATCTTTAAAGTGGTTTTATTCTACTCCACTATTGACTTATCTTCACTAGTTAAAAATATTTCTCAAAAGAAAAAATGCATTGCAAATCAGATTTCTTGAGATAAAAATAAAAATAAACAATACATTCAAAGTCAAACCTAGGCTAGCTGCTACAGACTCCACTAAGTTATAACTTATAACTAACTTACGACTATACCACAACCCAGCTTACCATGATCAACTCCATTAAAATATATTTACCCCGCAAAATTACCCAGAGACTCTATATATATACGCCATAAAAGGCATCATTGAGTTCACCTTAGATTAACATTCGTGGGCCGTCTTGCCTGAGAGGTTTTGCGCTATCGTTTTACCTTTAGTTGAAGCTATTAGGGTTTAAGTGTGGAAGCGCAGGCGATATGGATTCTCCCTCAATGAATTCGGAGTTGCAGAGCTTTCTCGAGGTAATGCATTGTACTCTATACAAATTTAAATTTTAATCTTGTATATATTCATTCGTTCGGTCCCTTTATGATCTTTCGATAATTTAAAGTTACCCATTGCCGTTTTATGAATCTCGTCGTGCTATGTTAAATGGAAGGAACAATATTTGAAGTGGGCATTATGTTGTGTATTTGCCTTCAATATCGATTCCTCTTGGTGATTTTCTTAACTGAACCCTCACCCTAATCAAGCAGGCTTGTGTGCTCTAAACCTTAAGTTGTTTCGATATTCTTTAATTAATGTATTGCATGAAGGATGCTTAGATGTATACTTTTCTTTGACAATGAATTTCTTGAATTTAACTGGGGAAACAATGACATCGAGCGATAGTGTTTAGCTGATAGGTCTAAATGACTAAGTTCATAACCCTTTTAATGGTATAATTTTGTGGGTGTATGTACGATGGACTTCTCAGTTTTTAATCTTCTTTGTAAGAATATGTAGTCAATTCAGATTCAACATGTCTTTGGAGTTTTGCATTTTAACCATCCTAGTGTATACTCTGAACGTTTCGTTCATAGTGGTGGACCCCCGTACTCTCTTAAATAACTCCCCCTCAGAAAAGATCTAGCGAAGTTGCTCAAAAAGGGAAGGAGGGGAGAGGGTTGAAATGTAAAACCCCATTAGTCCACCTCTGTGTGTTGATGACATGACCCTAGGCACGGGAAAACTCATTGGTTGTTTCAACATAAACCTGGCTAGATTTTTGAGTATTAGTAAATTTAATGTTCTATTCATATTGACTCATCTTACATACACATTGAAGTTGTGCATTGTGAAGTAGAGTATCACATAACTATTTCAGCTTATATTTAACCGGAAGTGTTTTGAAACCATCTAATTTTTGTTCTTGTTTTAAAGTAAATTCATAAATTCAAACTGGATTGGCATGATAGCCAGTCGGATTATTTATATAATGGCTAAGCCAACATTAGCGATGAAAAAAATTTCATTTAAATTTTCTTTGTTTGGTCAAACCCATGCATTTATGGATTGTGGTTCCCTTAGGCTATATTGGGAATTGTACATCTCAACTTCCCCGACCGATCATCCAGTTTTTGTTCTCTTTAGTTTCCTTGTGACCAAATTGTTGTTATGTCCATCTTCCCATCATAACAGTTATACTCTCAAACTATTATGCCAAGCAATATCTCTTGTGACACAGATCTCCTAAAATTTCTTTTTTCTAATGGCAATTTCTTGCATGCATATTTGATTTTAGAAATGAAGATTTAGTCTGCTAATATTTTTAATAGGAGTGTACAAGTAAATCTATATTATTTGAAGCATGCATCTGGAAAAAAAGGGTTTACTGGATAAAAAGTTTCACATAATATAACTAGCACAACCACTTAAATGCCAGTAGGCCATGACCTGGCCACAAGTTAAGTGTTTCCAGTGATCTGCAACTGTAAGAAACTCAAGCAGTTGAGGAAGAACAAACAGTAACCGTAAATCCCTGTCATCTGAGCTGAAACAAAAAGAGAGAGGCATTTGCATGCAAGAATTGCGGGAAATTATAAAATGCGAAGGAGACAAAATTAGAGAGAGAACCAGAATCGTAGAAGGTGGCCTTTTTTTAATATTAAAAGCGAGAAGAAAAACAATATGTCGGTTGAGAAATCAATTCTCACAACAAAACCAAAAATATAAGTAATTCCTTCACTGTCATGGATTGGCCTGCATTTTTAAATGAAAATGTACACCAAACGTTGGCATCTATCAATAGAACGGAATCGGGGTGTGAACCAAGATTATCATAGTTTGTGGAGAGAAAGGTTTTATGCAGTTGATATTTGGTTCCAATCTCAAGTGGAGTTAGCTCATAGTGATTTTTATTTCTTTTCGGGAATTTCTGAAGCGTGTTCATCTGTATTGACCCTTTAAACTATTAATTTCTTACAAGTGTTTATATAGTCATTATCGGGGCTCCATTGTATTCCAGCGCTGTCATTGTAAATCTCAGTGTCTCCACAGTCAAGGCTAATGAACTCTGCAATCATTATCCTCAGAAACCAATTACATGACTATATATATGATTATCAGTAATCTGTTTGTGACAACTTGTAAACTGTTTAGGCTAACAAACCCTGCATCCAGTACCCATTCCATGGGTACAAGTTACATGGCTACATAATTTCAAGAACGGATTGTTATAATGTGAAGGAACGTTATGAATCTCACCAGGTTGATTGGAAATAGGAGAAGCAAACAATGCCACATTTACAAAAAAACCAAATTTGAATTGGATCATTGATTTACTCTTCGTTTTGAAAACCAAAAATCAATGCAGCTGTAGAAATTGCAGTGGGTGAAGGGGTAGACATCTCATCCGAGACAGACGCAATAGCAGCAGCCATCGCAGGCCGTTGCCGTGTTGCAGTCGCAGTGGGATTTTCAAGAGGTGCTGTGAATTCTTTAGAAACCCTTGAATGAATAACAGGCATGCAGTCAGACTACTACGAAAACTACCATAATATTGTTTGTACAACTGTCAACTTCTCTCTGAATCTCAAATTTTTGCAGATCAACTTCCTTCAGGAGAAAAGTGGAGAGAATAACACCAATAGGTGTTAATTCTAACACCTATTGCCGTAAAAAAATTTCACCCTATTGTCACCCATTTGAACTGCAATTTCCATTGATTGTTTTAAGACAAGTTTTTCATCATAGCCAGTAGGTGAATTATTGTTTATTATCAAAAAGGAGTTTCAATTCATTGTATTTTATTTGCATGCATTGTTTTTATTGGTGAAGTACAGTATATGATAATTTTATTGATAAACAATAAGTTGGATATTTCTGATCTGATATGGAGGGAATTATTTTGTGACAATATATGCGTTTTCTTTGACTGTTTAAATCATTATCTGTTGTGCAATTGTCATGCAATTGCATTAGGGTAATATCAAGTTCTTCAAGTCCAATATCTGTAGGTACAGTTATTTATCAAGGTAAGGTCAACCACCCAAAGGCAGCATTAACTAAATGCTTATCAGACACATGTTTGTGACCTAGTTAATTGGCAGAAATTCTTTGAATCGGTTTACAAGTAATCAGATTGTTCAGCAGACTCAGTTGTTCAAGTCTTTTTAGCAACATTAACCCAAGCAATCCTCTTTCAAATCATGACCATGCCTCATCCAGTCTGGATTAAGCCATATGCTTGTCAGATACAGGTTTGAGAGTGAGTTAGTTGCTGGAAATTCTTTGATGGTTCAACAAGTAATCGGACTATTTAGTAGACCATCAATTCCTTAAGTTTTCTAGCAACATTAACCCATCTCAAACAAACCTTTCCAAATCTGGACCATTCCTCACCCAGTTTCCATTAATCATATGCTTGCAGCTTGACAGATATAGGTTTGGGGCCAAGTTAATTGGCAGCATTTCTTTGATATGGTTCACAAGTAGTTGGACTATTAGTGGACTATCAATTCCTCGAGTTTTCTAACAACATTAACTTCAACTAAATCAAACATCTCAATATCCAGACCAAATACCTTCTCCATAATCTTCAAGTCATCTAACCTACCCCCCACCTCTACCTTTGGATCAACTTCATTCCAGGTAATCCTTCTCCAACTCCAGTTCTCACAACCCTCAAGTTACCTGTAAGTTTTGGTGATTCTTCAAAACATAATTTATTGTCATGCAATTGTGATAGGGTGATGTCAAGTTCTTCAAGTCAATATATGGAGGTTTTCTATTCATCAAGATGAGGTTTAATGGCCTGAATTTGTAATGGTTTCATGTATGTTCTACTCTTTTGGCATGTTATTGACAGTTAATCAGAATTGCAGTTCTTTCCTTGTGCAAACTTGTAAGCTCTGCAAACCCTCCCTTGCAATTAGCTTGGTCCATCTATAATGTTCTTAAATGCATGTAAAAAGTTAAACACAACGACACTCCCTATACATATAGGGTTGCCTTGCAATAGTGAAACAAATTGGGTTAAGAAGGCAAGAAGACTGGGTTATATTTTGTTCTATTACAAACATACAAATTCATGTTTGAAGTGCAGGCATTTTGGATATCCTAAAAGCATATCAGTTCAACTCCTCATGACAGGCAGATGCAGACATGCAGTCTCAAACAAGAAAATGAACTCACTATTTAGTATTTATATTTTCATTATGTGATACATGCATTAAGGTTGCACAATGACCTGTCAAGTTAGGATTACAATTTATATATGGAAAAAGTTGAGGACAAAAGCTATTTTAAACTATATCCATTTTTTGGTTGTGGATATTCTCGAAGATGGTTGGTAGCTGGAGTGGTCCTAATTGATTTTTTCACTTTAAACTTAGTGGGTAATCTATACCTCTCAATTTTGCAGTTGAATAAATCATATTTGCATAACAGATAACACCAATTAATTTTGTATTTTAACAGGTTAATTTGCAATGTAAGTAGTTACTATGTTTCACAAATAGTTTTGTTGTAATTACATTGTGTGTAACAGTCATCCATGCATATTTTATGTCTTATCATTATCATTCTAGCTTTTTTGAATACTATACAGGACATAGTTTAATGCCGTTATTGTTTTTGGATTTGCGTTTATAGTGTATGTCCAAAATTAATTTGGTGTTATCACACAAGTTACTGGATTTCCATGGTATTCATCATATAGTTATGGAGCTAATTTATTTGGGTCATTATTTCATTTTGGTATGTGCAGCAAGAAAAGCAAAAGGCAATGATGAATGAACTCGTAGGAAAACTGACAGATGTCTGCTGGGATAAATGCATTACAAGTGCTCCTGGGAGCAAGTTTAGCTCCAGTGAGACTGCCTGCCTCACCAATTGTGCTCATCGGTTTTTAGACATGAGTGCAATAATTATCCGACGATTTCAGAGTATGAACTAAACGGTGATTAGTTCGTTGGAAGTTGCTTTTGTGTGCCACAGTTTGTAATTTCAAATGCATTAACATGCAGTCAGAAAAGGTGGATTGGACAATTCAGAGGGAAAAATCATGACTTTTTTAACCAGTCATGATGTACTCCCAAATTTTTCTAAGAGTCACCACTTTTTGTCACTCTTTAGAATTTTTCGTTGAACTGAATTTAGCATTGCAAAGTAGTACTTTTACATTGAAGCAATTATTGCAAAAGGGAGGCAACTCCATAAGTTTTGCCTAAAAGTTCAATCCTTTTCAGGGTATTTTATGATTATGTTAATCTCTAACCCCAACTTCTTTTCTTCTAGTTGGATTGTTTATTTGAATATTTTAGATATCCCAATTACCTCCAGCTGTGGAAATATATTTTTTGATTTCCACACTGCTTAGAAGATCATATTTTTGCCACGTTTGGGTTTACATATGTTTTCCTAAGATGTACGTTGTGAATTAGTTTTAATACAATGATTATATTTTGTTTCAAGATTGAAGAGATTCAAGCATGCCATGTAAGAAATGCAGTTATTCCTTTTTGCAGAAATACAAACACTGGCCATACTGATGACTGGATGACTGATGTTTCTGCTTAGCATTATTTGGTAGCAATTCAGCAAGTAGTAGTATTTAGTAGCAATTTGATAGCATGTATACCATCAAACATTTGCACATCATCAATGGAGGGAAACAGTGCAAAATTGCTATGCAAGGCATGTGAAGACATTCAACTACCATGTAGTGTATATGCTTTTACACCACTTGGATTCTTTGAATTGGTAAGACTCTAAGAGGTGTGCTTCTTCCAAGTCGTTTTAAACAAGCGATAAAGCCCTCGAAATTTAAACATGAGATGTATACCTAACACACATGGCGTATTGATTATTCTGGAAGCTTTGAAAGTCCCAGACTATATTCTGCAATTTGACTGAAAACAAGAAAATAATCTGACACTAATCATGCTACCTTTTCATCATCATACACATAATCTTACATAAGATTGTAAACATTCATGTGGCAAAACATGATAAAGAAACTTGAAGGACGTTCATTAGTAGGTTAGTCATCTCTCGAGGAGTTAAAAAGAAACCTTGAAGACAACACATACATTGAACGTGAAATATGCGGTATGTAATCTAATTCTATGTTTACTGTAGTTCTTGAGCTTGCATGGATTTGACATGTAGACTTGCACTGGAATTGCAGGCCAGCTTTAATTCTTTGTTCTCAAATTGCGTTGTATGTTACCGAATAGGCAAATAGACCTTTGGCATAGACATGCAATGTTATTGGCTTTTTTCTTAAGCAATTTATCTAATTTACAGTGAAAAAAAATAATTTATGTAGGTACATACATAGACCTACATAGGAAGTACAACAACGGCAACGTGATAAATGTTAAAGGTAGATGATTCTATGTGTAGTGTTCATGGTGGATTTGACTAGTAGAAAATACTTGGGATTGTTTGCCGGTATTAATTCTTCTTATCTACTTTTTTAAAATTTTATTACAATAACGGGAACGTGAAAAATGTTAAAGGTAGATGATTCTATCTGTAGTGTTCATGGTGGATTCGACTTTTAGAAAACACATGGGATTGTTGGCTGGCTTTTATTCTTTTTTATTCACTTTTTTAAAATTTTAAATTTAGTGCCTATTAATAAGTGCTCTTGTTACATCATCGAATCCTAAGGGCAGAAATGACTGGTGTTAAACAATGAAGATGGCTGCCAAGCCTTGTGGCCATTGTACCTGTTATGGTAATCTTACGCCAGGTGAGAATGGCGAGGGAGGAATAAGAACATTTAACCCTGTCTCTCTTGACAAAGGGAGACAAGGGGATCCCAAACAGAGATACACATCTCTACATTTCTGGATTATAAATGGCACACAGGTGAAATTCTTCGCAACATAATAAATACCAAGGACACATCCTGTTGATCCTAGCGATCTACACAGGAATCCTCATAACCCTGGAACTTTGTATTGGAATCGGACACACTAATCATTACATCCTTTGCGCAACTCAGCTTTGGTTACATTGAGAAAACTAATGACACGAAGGCCACACTATTGGCATTCAACGAAATTTGCAGTGCCCTGTGGCATTGCCTTTTCTGCAGTGATCCTCTGCTCTTTTCCCTGAACTAGAGTCTTCTATTGTCGAAAACAGAGGCCCTCTCTTCTCTATGGGGTCTTCAATGGCATTTAAGTCATCACCCAATGCTGTTTTTTTTAACAGAAACAGTAAAAGAAGTATATATTAAAAGGGCTGTGCACAGCCATACATTACAGAGCAAGAAGATTTATGAGAGCAAGAGATGACTGATAGGAAAAAACTACAAAAACTGCCAACAAACATAGTTGGCTTCCTTCGGAAACACTTGAAAAAGGTCCTACTATTTACTGTAACTTGAGAAGAGTAAACACGGACAAACTTCTGGTTCAAAAAGGTGCTGAAAACCCTACATGCTTGGTGATTGAAACATTTTCCATGGCCAAGCCTCATCACCAGGAGAACCCTGACAGTGGCTGCATTGGTTCATCCTTGCTAGTTTCGTCACTTCTTTGATGATGTCCATTGTACCCATCAGTTTTCTGGGGTCTCTATCGTGATCATCAATATGAGAATCATGACATCCAATACGAAAATTGGAAGTCATAGCTCTGTTATCCTTAACACCCACTGCAACAATGTCTGAAAGCCTGTGCAGGTGTTTCTTTATATCATCATGCCCATATTTTAAACTGGCAAGACCTTCATTTATATTTTTTTTCGTCATTGGGAGAAGACCTATCTAGAAGGAGAAACCCGCAAATAAATCTTGTAGGAGCTTGGTCGCGTCACCTTTTTTGTTTGAACTGGGATACAAATGATGCAAGAGGGGGGTTTCATCAAGCTTATCGCTCGAGTCCATAGTGCTTGTGCGAGCTGCGAGAACAGAGCTAGCTCGCACTAAAGGAGAAGATGGGTAGTAAATGTCGGCTGTTGGTGGAGGCCACTTGTCCAAGGAGTTGCCATGAGTTCAAACGATGGCAGAGAGCGCACTATTCAAGGTCGAGGAGGGGAGCTCAACCCTCCGTCAGTGGTGAATTAGGGAACAAAAACAATACCTTTGCATTGACCATTATAAACCATTGAGCCTTGAAACCTCGAGGCACCAATGTTGGCCAGATTGTCAGGTTGACCATTGTTTTCTCTGAGAATGTGGAGAAACAAAACTTAAGGGGGAAGATTTAGAAGAATGATTTTATCATAATTTTTTTTGCATCTGAGGAGTAACCACTTGTCCAAGGAGTTGCCATGAGTCCGAACGATGGGAGAGAGCGCACTATTCGAGGTCGAGGGGGGGAGCTAGACCCTCCATCGGTGGTGAATTAGGGAACAAAAACAATACCTTTGCATTGACCATTATAAACCATTGAGCCTTGAAACCTTGAGGCACCAATGTTGGCCAGATTGTCAGCTTGACCATATTTTTCTCTGAAAATGTGGAGAAACAAAACTTAAGGGGGAAGATTTAGAAGAATGATTTTATCATAATTTTTTTTGCCTTTGGGGTATCTTGATTGCATCTTTTGAATGACTTGACGGGAGTCGCCAAAAAGTAGTAATTATGGGGTGGATCCCGAATCAATCAATTCTCTAGGCCATGGTAAAGCGCCAACCATTTTTGCCTCATTGTTTGTCTTAATTCCAAAGACCCCAAGCAAAGGTTTTCACTATTTTTCCACCAGGATCGAAAATGATCCCGCTTGCACCTGCCTCCCTTATCACCCAATGTTGTGATAGAGTATTGGATACACCACTATCTGTTATAGCTTATGTCATAGTTTTTTTTGCGCTTACTCTTTCTCATTGTTCTCTGCAGTGATGGTTAATAATCAGGCTTGGAATTTCACCTCCACCATGCCCATCAAATGCATTATGTTGAGTGCCTTTCATTTGATTTTCCATTTCATAGTGTCATTTTTTTTTCCTGGAAAAAAAGCGTAATTTTATTTCAACCGAGGCAAATCAAAATTACATTTTGTAGATGCAAATGCATTACGAGCAATCAACTCAAGTGCCATAGCAAGCGGTCAAAAAACAGACCAAAGGTCTGTGGAAAAACATGAAAAAACTATATTACATCATAGGACATAGTAATCAAGGAGAAAAATATGTCTCTATTTTTCTTTTCTTTTTTTCTGCATCTTTTTTCTTTTCACTTCAGTCCAACCATCTTGCGTAGTGACAGCTACTACCAATTGTTTACTTGCCATCTCCCCTGGTTTCTGAGCAGTAACTTGATCCTTATCAGAATCTGAACTTTCAGTTTCATGTGCACGCTTTAGTCCACTAAAAGAAGCATCCGCAGGATTCACATCATTTGATAGTGTTTCCGCACCAAAGTTATTTTTTTCTAATGTTTGTGCATCCATTGATTCAGATTTCATCATATTTTCCTCTTTTGTCTGTAGTTCTGGTTGATCTTCATCTTCACTATCCTCATCCCCATCTAGCGACGGAGCGTAATCTGTTTGCCAGTTTTTACGGTTAGAAGTCTGCCCCTTTTTTTTCTTTGTAAACTTTTTAGAAAGAGGGCATGTGTCTTGGAGATGACTCGTCAAATGACAAAATCTACATCTAAAAGCAGTATTTTCATAGTCCAACCTCTAAATCCAATTGAAATATTCATGTTTCAGTTGTAATCTTTCAGGGAGTCCTTTGTTGAGGTCTATCTCCACACAAATTCTTGCATAAGTAAATAATCCCTGTTCTTTCCTATCGCTATCACTTTTGATAAACCTGCCAAGAAGATTGCCAATGTCTTCCAATACTAAATGGTGCCAGAATGGTAGAGGTAAATTTGACAACCTCACCCACGCTGACATCTTGGTTACCAACATGGAGTTTGAATCAAACTTTGGAAACCAGGGTGTTATGAAGAGTCCAGCTCTCCCCCAAAACCAAGGTCCCTGTGTTAGCATCTTCTGATAATATTGCTGTGATTCAAACTGAACTACAAAGAAACCCTTGGAACATAATAGGATTTGACAATTTGTTGTCCAATTTGTGTAAACCCATTGATGGAGATCAAAAGATCTAGGCCAAAAACCATTAAAACGACAAATGACGGCTACAGATTGTAGCATACTGAAAAGTTTTGTTACCTGAGGATTCTTGATCTCTAGTGTTGGTGTAGATTCCATCTTTTCCACATCAAGGAGAAGAAAAAGCTGCTGCCTGTGGTCCCTTAGATCGAGCTGCTTCTTTATAAGACGAAGGACCGGAGGATCCTTTATTTCCGTCTGCTCCCCCCCTCAGGCAGTGCATCAAAAAAATGGTTGAGTTCTTGGAGATCTGATAATTTGTCAGCCTAAATCTTCCTGCGACATTTTGCCTTCATGGAGAAAGTGGAAAGAGGTTCTAGGTATACCCTCTCTTCGCTTGAGGTCTGCTTTTAGTGTCTCCACTGATTCAGATCCATGAACCCATACCGGAATCATCTTCCTAGAGGTCAGTTTTATAAAGATCTAAAACTTGTCTATGTCTATGTTTGCCCGAGCTCCAGATTTTGAGGAGAAATTGGAAAAAATAGAGGGCACCACCACCCAAAAGGGAAAAGTAAGAAAAAAATACCAGATCTGTCATAAACTGTGCCTCGAGGTAGCTATTCTGGACCATCTAAACTGCATCCATCCCCATTCTCATCACATTCTTCAGATCTGATGTTTCCTGTGTAGACTGATCTAGAACAATACAAGAAGACACCGGGCTCGCTGTGTTCTGCAGATCAAGTGGAACTGGTAGCGGTATAGTCCCGTGCGAGCAGATGTTAAACCACTTGTATTTTCGAGCTTCCACCATCAGCTTGGACAAATGCACTAGCGCCCAGGAGCGGGCTGATCTCCCTCCCTATGCCCACAAAACGTCCATGCGCCCTTGCTGAAGCATCGGATCTGGGTGTACTGTCGCCATTGCTAGGGTTCCAGCTCTGTTAGAGCCATTATCAAGGTTATCACTGACGATTATAGCGTAGTCTCCCGAAGCTCCAACAAATGAGCCATTGTCCCTGACGTGTTGCTCCACATTGCAGACAACGGCTCCCTCGGGAATATATCGGAGAGGCAGCACATTGCCCACGATGAGATTGGCCTTCTTGCCACAGTAAATGAAATGGTCTGTGTACATACCCTCGGCTGCGATGAAAAGCTCCTTCTGGTGCCTGTAGCGGAAGGGATGTCTGAAAATCACCCTGCAAAGCGAGGCACCGCGTCTCGAGTCATGGATGACAACGAAGACCATGCCCTTAAAGTAGCCATTGCACTCCCCATAGTCGAGACTGCAAAAATGTGCAGGGCCCTTCCTGTGATGTGTATGGGCTCTGAAGACAAACTCCGCTCCCTTCCTCTGCGCTCTAATTACCCTCCTGTAACGAACATAAAATAAGATAATAATTAAATAATTAATAATTAGGTTAACTAAGTTAGGTTATGAAATGAGGCGTCTCCTCAACATTAAATGCCCANTTTGGTATCAGAGCTTGGATTTGGCTCCTTTGACCTGAGCTCAGACTTGGCTCATAAATCCTTGATTTCTTTTGCTGCTCCATTTCATCACCTGTCACTTCATCCCAAACCCCGTCCAAAAAAAATAAATAAAAATAAAAATTAACACATAAAAATAAACCCTACTTCCTCCAGCTTCAGCCTGAGCGTTTCCACCCCCATTTGTTTCTCCTCCGACGCACATTCCAGTTCCCCCGCTCCACCCAGCGCTGCATCCTTCGCAGCCATCAAACTCCGCTTCTCCTCCACACCGCTCTCCACTGCACTTACTCCACTCTCCACATCACCTTCAACCATCCTCACGCCTCTGTCATTTCCACGCTGTCCTCCACCATCCACACTGCCACTGCCCCACTGCTCCACGCGCCGTCCTCCGTCCACTCTCCATCCCTCCCACGCCGCTCCACTGTCGCACTCTCCCGTCCACATTCCACCATCACTCGCCTCCATCATACTGCGCTCTCCACTTCTGCACATCCCCCTTCTCAGCCACAATGTAACGAACATGAAATAAGATAATAATTAAATAATTAATAATTATCTTATTTTATGTTCGTTACACCTCCCCATCGCTCTCCGACAACGAAGAGACTTACCAATGACAACAAAGATTAGTTACAATTGCATTCATCATAGTGTCATTTTTTACGTTGTTTTATATCTAAAAAGGTGTTCGTGTCTCCTTTAAAACTTGATCACACAATTTTTGCAATACTACAATAAGCTCCCAAAATAGATGCAATCATCTCAGTTTATTTATGAAATGGATTACTGCATTAATATTAAATTACCAGTTGTGATATTTACATATTACATGTTCAAAATTTCAATGCGTGTTGTGTACGAAGGTTTTCAACTTTTTACATCGCAATGTTTTATGTAAAACCCCAAAGCATAATGAATTAACAGTTTACCAAATACTATTCATTAAAATATTTGAAATCAATATAATCCATTTCCCTGTTGTAGTTTTTCTTCAAGTCTTATTTGAAGTCACTATATTCAATGTTCCCTATGTTTTCAGGAAGTGGGAGTGCGGGAGCGGGAAAATGCACATTGGGGATGTGTGGAGACACTCCAAATTTTGAGGCAATACACAGGGTACAGTGAAGGTCTCTAAAATTATAAACTAAAAAAAAATACAAAAAAAAAATTCATTTGATGTATATTCATGATTGTGCAATGTAAATACTAAATATATTGATTTATTTTCTAAGTAGTAGCAAGTAGGGATAGTAAAAAGCGGAAAATAATGGTAAAACATAAAAAAATATTCTTAGGGGCATTGGGGGAACACTTTGCTGACAGTCCCCATTTCCTAGGACGTGAGGCGCATGGGGATGCATCCTCGACCCTATAGGACGAGTACAACAAATATTATCAAGGGCATTGAGGGAAACGTTGTCCCCATGTCCCTGGGACGTGGGGAGCGTGGAGGACGGACATCCCCAACCCTGCAAGATGCATCACCATGGAAAACTGAATATATTCCATTTCTTGGGTGTTGTTTTGCCTGAAGTCCAAACTTGTCACCAGCAGTGAATATCCCCAACTTCATTTTTGGTTCTTAGCATTAGTGAATATAAACCTTAACTTCTTTCATTTGTTATGATGTATTTTGTTATCAATAGTCGTCCAATAATTTTGAGGCAACATAGACCCTAATTTAAGAAAACACATCAAAGGCTCAGTTTTGCTTGAAGTAGTTACCAGTATTGAATATAAACCTTAACTTTGTTCTTGGCTGTTACCAAGAGTGAATAAAAACCTTAACTTCGTTCCTTCTTTGGTTATGATGTCTTTTGTTATCAATGTTTGCCCAATAACTTTGATGCAACATCAAACCCAAATTTAAGAAAATACATCAAAGGTTCGGTTTCGTTTCAAGTCCAAGGCTATTATCAGTAGTGAATATAAAACCTAACTTCATTATTTCATTGGTTATGATGTCTTTTGTTATCAATAGTTTCCCAATGATTTGGATGCAACATCAATCCAATTTAAGAAAATACATTAAAAGCTCATAGCTGGGAAAATCAGTATATACAATTTTATTTTTGATAATATGAAGATTATACTATATAATATGCAATTATTTATTATTTATTATTAAGTTATATATCAACATGTTTCTTTGTGCATTGCTCATTTATTAACAATCAATGGAAAACCATGTTTATATGTTGAGATTGCAAAAAAAACACTTGAAAATGAAACCTATTGCCTAATTTACAAAAAATTCATTGATATGAACCAACTAAAGGCTTTACTGATCCTATGATTTTCAATAGAGATCAATGTTTACATGTTGAAATTGCAACCAAACAAATACACTTGCAATTTTCAAGAAAATTGCAAAGAAAACCCATTGCCTAGGAACCAATTAAAGGCTTTACAAATTCTACAATAATTTAACAAATCCACTTAAACATCTCATCTTTTTATGATTGCAATGAAATCCTTAACTTGAGCTATTGTGGTGAAATCAAGAAAACTAAAAGTTGTGAGAGATGTTTAGTTGATGACTAAACATAATTCAGATTTGTTTAGCTTTTTATGATTGTAATGAAAGCCATAAACTCGAGCTATTATGGTGAAATCAAGAAAACTAAAAGTTGTGAGAGATGTTTAGTTGATGACTGAACATAATTCAGATCTGTTTAGGAAAACAAAGTTATCGGAAATTTCTTTGCAATGAAGGTTGCTGTAGCACATTCCTGTATTGAATCATGTTGGCCTGGAGCAATAACTATACATTATTCAAGGTAACTTGAAGATGATGGAAGATTATTTATAATTATGTTTCTCAGTTTTTTAGATTATGTATAGTCATGTTGCAACTTTGATTCTCTCCTTGAATAACAAGTTGTGGTTTTTTTCGATTAAAAAAAATAAACTAGTTCTACTTTTTCATCATGAATTTCTAAATTACTACATTCGTATCATATTCACAATCTAATATAAATTATCTTATATATTATGTTATGGCACCCAAGTGCAGCATTTGGGTCCTAAAAACAAATCCTTTGCTCAACAATGATTGAAACCATAGTACGAAAATGAATAAACCTTCCATAAGAGACTGCTTTTTGTTGAGAGTATGTTTGCATCTTACAAATATCAACACCCATTGAAACCATTGTGGGAAAATTAATAAATTCTCCATAACACGTGTATAGATTCCAAATATGAAGCTCAAAATTCTATTGTTCTAATCCCCCGTATAAATCAGGCACCATTTGAAGAAAATAATAACTTTGAAGTAACAACACAGTGAGTGAACACAGTAACTCTGCAAACATACAATTATACTCGAAGGAATAATCATTTTTCATTGCATTTTTAGAAATACATACTAGTATTGCACTTGCTGACATATGCAACTATTTAGGACAGTGGCCCTCTACGTATAGTTCCAAATTAACAGTAGAATAAGGGCAGCCTGCAAGAGGGGGAGCCAGATCAACTTTGTGTAATGCTATGAGTAAATGTGGAAGCCAAGTTGAGTTTAGAGACGAATGAAAATGTGGCAGTTTGAATTTATTCTAATTTCCAAGGAGTAGATGGAGAACCAAATTTGATTTTAAGTGCCACCATAATGTTGTTAAAGTGGAATTTTGAAATGCCATCGAATTATACCCTATTGTACAGGGTATACTAAGCTATCAGTGAGTCTGATGGCTTGTCTAAACATTTAAACATCAAACTGGGAGTTCCATTTTTGTAATCCCTGTTGTGTTCGATTTTAAGTGAACTGT
This sequence comes from Pseudotsuga menziesii, assembly GCA_001517045.1. Lineage (NCBI taxonomy): Eukaryota > Viridiplantae > Streptophyta > Pinopsida > Pinales > Pinaceae > Pseudotsuga > Pseudotsuga menziesii. The sequence continues at coordinate 22,739 of LPNX010693332.1, forward strand.
CAAACATGCCTCAAACGGAGAAAGAAAAACGTTCTATGGAACATCAAATTCCAGGCCTATTAACAAGAATTCTATTGCACGTTTTTGTGATGGGGGTGTTATTACCTTTGGTGCTAGTTCATCATTGTAAGATTGATTTGACAAAGTGTTGAGGCCCCCTTAAACCTTGATTTTTTATTATTTTAGAGCTTGTCATGGTGCCTCTCATGGCATCTTTTGCTAGGTGAGAAGGCCCAGGGGAGAACCACCTAGAACATTTAACCCTCTCACTCGTAATCATAAGATTAATTTGACAAGTGGAATGGGGTGAGACCTCTTTAAATCTTGATTTTATATCACTTTTAAGATTTGTCCTCCACGCTTATACCTTGCTTACCTTGGTATAAATATATATCTTCAAGCTCTAGGCAAGGCTGATAGAAGATTGATTTAAGAAGTGTAATGGGGGTGAGACCTCCTTAAATCTTGATTTTATATTATTTTTAGAATTTTTACACTTTGGATCCTTGTTCATGGAAGAGGTCTGGTCATTCTTCAATCAGGATCACCTTTACATTCACATTATGATCGACCTCCATGATTAGAACTCACTTACACTGCTATAAATATACGATCTTCAAGGTCTAGGGAAGGGTGATAGCTCTTCAAACAATTCTAGCGACTCCGGGTTCTAGTAGTGTCTTCCCAGCAATAAGTTTCTAACAATTAACATTGAATCTCATCATTGTGCTTTTGGTGACAACCTATTCCCTCGGCACTTTGAGCGCTTATTACAAAGGCTTCAACTTCATTATTAGTTGTGAGTCCTCAGCCTAATGTCTTATTGTCGTTGGTCATCAAATATAATCATTTCTTCCCTTGCAGCTGCCCATACTTGAATATGCAATGTTATTGGTTATTTTGTCATGCAATTGAGATTAATTAGAGTGTAAACCATAGTTTATGTAATCATCACATGTGCTGCATATTTTGGATTGTTTGAAGATTATAATCTTTTAGTGAATGCAATGCATATTTGTGTTGTCGTAGGCCCCATGCGTGTCATTGAATGTACTATATATTGGAATTGTTGTTTGTATATTTGGATTGTCTTAAGCCCCCTGTGCCATTTTATAAACCTTGTCACAAGCAAAATGAACTCCTAAGAAGGGGCTCCAAACGTCAACAAGCAAATGAACACCACCACAGAATCTCCAACTGATGCCAACATGCTTAACTGCGGGATCTCAGCTAACTATATTTTTATTCAAATTCTTTTATTTCATTCAAGGTTTTAGAATATAGAGCTAATAATTCTGAATTTACTAGTTTTTCCAAAACATAGATGAGTGGAGTTGTTTTTATTGTGCAGCCAAAGATTCTGAAACTCACAAATCCATCTCTCTTCCAACAGGGCTAACATGGTGACCAGAAATTGCTAAAATAATATTACTAAGCAATCTTCCACCACAAACGAAATATAAATGAAACAAGCTTCATAACTTTACACTGGCTTTCATATGTACAATATTTGTACACAAATATTCATAGTTCTGTATTATAAACATGAATTAATTGCTTTTGAGATACTATTTACATACACTCTTTGAACTTTATACAATCTTGCAATACAGACTACTATTTATAGGGCCCTTTTAAGTGGGTTGTTTTGGAAACATAAAAGAATCAAGGCATTTTTTAAATCTTGCACTAATAATGAATTGGCTGAGATGTTTGTGCCTCCAAACAATTTCTTTCATCACCGCTGAGAGTGCATCTCTCTGGCAATCCAGGCACTTGTTCTAAAGTCAGCTGAGATTTGAACACGTAAGACCTCATGCATTATGCCACGCTGAATGACATACAGAAATTGCTCTTGCTTTGGCTCTAATAATTTGATCAATGATGCTATACATACATTCATTTCATCACCTCTTCTAAAACCGTTCACCCATTGTCCAAGTATCCACCATCTCAGGCAAACATTCCTGTTACCGATTTGATTCTTACACAGAGCTGCTTTGACATATTCACTCTGTCAAGACATTGCACACCAGATGAAGCTTAATTCCTTTATTATTTGCTTGGTAAGTTGGTAAAAAATGAAAATAATTTAGATATTTTCACGTTAGAGAAATTTGAAAAGATGAGTGTTTTGTATCTCAACCTTTTTTGCTACATTTTTGGACAGTGACACACCAAATAGAGCATTGCTAGAAAAAAGGAAGGATTCTAACCACTAAAATTAAAGCAAAATTTGGGCATGATTGATGAACCTTAGTAGAAATTCACACAACCAAAAGTACATTTGGTGAGTTTGACTAAAACCATAGTTCCAAAGGAGTGGAATGTTATGAGACGACTCTGAAGACGCAGTTTGATACAAAGACTGAAAATTGGGAATGTATAAATTGAATGATAGAAAATCTTTCGCAGGAAGGGGTAAAAAGCCTCCAATCATAGCCGGAATGTGTGCAAATGTTTATTGAGTCCTACTGCTATGGAATGATATTTTCCTAAAACATCATACCTAACCTACACATAATAGCTTCTCATTTTCTACTTTTCGTACAGCACAAGTTGGCTCAAGAGATTTTGAAAGTAAAACATATATGCATGGTTGTAGAAAGGAATCAAATATTAGTGGAGCTCAAAAATCCATTACGAGGCACACTACTCATTTCATATGCAGTCAAATTAATTTATTTCTAGCAAAGGCATCTCTCTTGCCACATGCACATCGTCATGTTCTCACATGATTAGAAGAAAAGAAAAGATTAAAGTTTGTTTACCTGGATTCCTAGCCAAACCAAGCAATAGTGCAAACCAATAAGGTTCACAAGAACACTACGCTTAGGTGTGAGTAGATACAATTGGACATCTTTGAATCCCATTTCAGTCTTTTTTAAAAGTTCCATAGCTCTCTGGTAATCTCCTACTTCAAGAGACTCGTAGCGGGCACTCTGTTTTACAAGTTCTACTACAGAAACTGCTCTTTCAGCCATCTCTGTGTGCCATTTGATATAGAATGCCCGCCATCCCTGCATTGTCACCAAAAGAATGGGTACAAGCAACAGATCAGAATAAAAAATTACTGACAAAGATATTGAAACAAAAGCTTAAAATAATGTTTGAAAGATGTTAAATATATTGACAACATATGCTCACAAGTCACAACTCCCTCATGTTCTGCTGCTAATCTCTGAAAATTGAAAGTGCATTTAAAACATTTAAAACACACAACTAGAACAATCCATTTTTATTTCACCCTGATTCCTAACAAGCAATGAGACTGTGTAGAGTCCATTTTCCCAGGCCAATTCATGTACATGCCAAAATGGGGATGGTTTCTAGCTTAACCCAATCAACATAAGTAAATGTGCACCGCAGATAGGTTTCTGGATTATCACAACCAAAAGAAGCAAAATGCAGAGTACTCTAGGAAACACTATATAGGCATGAAATTTTGATGCCGAGCAAGAAAATCATAGTGGTATGCACTGTGAATACGTGTGTCAATCTTGGTCATGAAATCAACCAACAACAAAAGATCCGAAAATTGTCATTAGAGATTTTCTATTTGGTTGAGAAGCATTGTTATGTTCAACAGAAATTATCCTAAGGAATCGTACAAGCCAGTATGCAATATGTTGTGTTGATAGCCCAAGGGATGAACTAAACTGGTTATCGCCAATGTTATTGGCATCCCCTGGGTTTAGAGGTTTTCCTTGGGAAAAAATAGGCAGTGTTGAACTAAAGGCACAGTTTAGAATTGAGCACTTCCACATTCTATAATTTAATGAGGGATCAAAAAAGCTTTGTGAATATTCTCATTAATTGAAAAAGGTACTTCTTTTTTATCAATGTTTGTCAATTATGCTCTCTGAAGTTGTTTCTGCCAAAGATCCAAATTTGGAAATTGTGTTTTAAGAATCAGTAGATCTTGTAGATGTGGAAAGTGGACTACTTCCATTTCATAAAAAGCTTTTTCTTGAGTATCATTCGTATAGAACAACCACAAATTCAAATGAATTTGTAAAGTGAATGAAGTCAATGTACTATGAGATTCAAATCCTTTCCACCAACTTTCTAAACATGTCTTAAATTTATTACAAGATTCTGAAAGGTATACAATACCACCTAAAAAATATCCAGGTTTGAATAAGATCATATAATATTGGCCACATTTCTCGTAAAGCTTTTTGAATAAGTAAAAGTAAACAAATTGAACCTGCCAGTAATGGTGGAAAAAAAACAACACGTCTTGCCTTGTAAATATTTATTTATTTGATTGATGTCAATTCCCCCATGTGAGATGCATTCACAACTATTTCTTAAACAAAACATAGGTTGGATGGCCTCCTAAACAACATAATGTTGCAATTCATATCTGGAGAAGATAGAAGTGGTTGAGCTCATTGTTGTATCATAAGCAGTGAATTTCATATCCTTTTCTTGGCATGTACATTGGTTACAAGAATATAAAGACAAATGTAACTTTTTACTGCATAACTCACATATACTGAATCTAAAACTGCCATGATTAAAACTTTCTTCATGATATAATTGGTTGGATGATTTCATACAACCTTAGATTCCAACAAAGGTCTTAAAATCCTCGAGAACACCAATTTGTCTCAAAGAGCTAATGTTACTATTTTCATACTTTTTGCATTCATTGTCCCTATATGGCTAGTGATTCTGTCTAATTTTCAATGAGGAATGGACTTTCAAGGGTCTCTTGGTTGCTGAACAACCTCTATGACATTCATGTGGTGTATAAATCTTTAGAAGATATCTCCTACAAGCATGAAGGAAAATCTCAATTTTCATCCAGCAGTAGAACATATTAGTGATTAAAGCAATCAACTTAGTATGACTTGGGGCACCATTGTTTTTTATTGATCAAGATTTTTTCCCCATTTTGAGCCGGTAAAATTTAGGGCTCAAACATAGCTCTATACTTATTAAGCATCTGTGTTCTCACTGTACCTTGGGAAATCTGCACTGGTAGCTTACAAAATTTCAATCATTGTTGTTCATTTGCTTACAATTTCAATCCTAGGGGTTCTGGTGATTTGGTGCACTCCATAGAATCCAAATCCTATTCCTCCAAAAGGAAGGTGGGATGCAGTACTGTAACCTAAGCATTCTTAATTGAGAAGTTTTGACGAGAACTACTTCATTAATGCTAGAATGATTGCACTCAAAAGCCTCCCCAACCACTTTAGTGTGCGATAACATCACTCAAACTGGTTCATAACCATTGTCAATTTGGAACTATTATAGAAACTTGTCCAACTTGTCCTTTTTTGTGCAACACGATTTCATCTTACTAGAAAATATTTACACTATGTTTGCAAAGTGAGCTCTACATTTACCAACCATACCACTGTAGTTTTGGGCTAGACAAATTACACTCCAAGGACTCCATTCACCAATCACTGCTTATGATTTGACACATTTGGAACTCAATAAGTCACCTGATTACTCACCTTTAGTGTTTTTTCATGATTTCTCATTTGATGGCTTCCATTCTTTTAACATAGATAAGGGGTTAGGTGAAAGAAAGAAAGGCATTCTTAACATCATTATATTCATTTATCTATGCAATTTGTAGATACATTTATTTTATCGAGATTCATTGCAAATAGAAAATTAATAAGAATCAACTAAATACAATTTACTCCCAATAGCATTCTGGCTGTGATAAAGCAAAACAAACAACCACTTTTTCATCTGTACAAATGGAGCATTCCATGCATCAAAATAAATACAAAAAATCAATCCTTGGTCCACAATGTTTACCTTTTAGTAATATTACAAAAGTACATAAAATTAGGCAAGATAAACTGTCTTCATCAAATAGAAGCAAAATATTTTATGTACTTACTAAACAATCTATCCTTCCGTCGTGCACAAGATTAGAGCATCTCTTCCTATTATTTAATATGCAGGTTGTTGACATATTTCCTAGAATGATTATTAAGGAATGTGCCGCAGTGGGGTTTTAATTTTTTAAGTATCCTTCCCAAAGTCCAAGTTAAATTCCCTTATATTCTAAATTTTAGGCAACCCAAAGCAACGAGGATCTTTGTGAGGCAGTAAATGAGCACTTGCACCAAGGTTGTTTTGCATGCTTGTAGGACCACGCTTAGCTTTTGCTTTATCAAATAGAAGCAAAATATTTTATGTACTTACTAAAAAATCTATCCTCCTGTCGTGCACAAGATTAGAGCATCTCTTCCTATTATTTAATATGCAGGTTGTTGACATATTTCCTAGAATGATTATTAAGGGATGTGCCGCAGTGGGGTTTTAATTTTTAAAGTATCCTTCCCAAAGTTCAAGTTAAATTCCCTTATATTCTAAATTTTAGGCAACCCAAAGCAAGGAGGATCTTTGTGAGGCAGTAATTGAACACTTGCACCAAGGTTGTTTTGCATGCTTGTAGGAACACGTTTAGCTTTTGCATTAAGCTCTCTACTTAGATAGTAGATCCTTAAATTAGGAGAGATTAATTCTACTTTCAGGGTCTTGAACTTACAATGCATTCTACAAGTTGCAAAAGAGAGAACAAAGAGGCTTAGAAGTTGTTATCACCAAACTTGTAGTTGCCTCTATGAGGTGGATCCAAGATGGACAGTAGAGGGATGGGCAACTAAAGAGGTGGAACCAAGATAGCCTTGACTTCCAAATGGATGGTTGTCATGTCAATTGAGGCAATCTTCACTTGATGTTGTCTTAGCCCAAGCCAACAATGGGGGAGACCCAGATCTACTCCCGACAAGAGAGATCAGACCAAGACACCAGATCAAATCAAATGGAGTTGAAGTACGTAAGGTGTGAGGTGAAGTAAACCCTAGATCTATGGATGAAGTCACAAGGTGAATTAGGGCTTGGATCAAAGGTTTATGAGGTATGAAATTTGATCCATGTTTGAAATACAAGTGACTTATGAGCCTATTACTAGATCCAGAATCAAGGTACTAGCAAAAGATGAAAGTATCCACTCCCTTAGGAAATGTGCCCAATGCAGGGAGGGTAAAAACAGGATTGGGGCTACCTAGTACCATGGGATAAACTCGAAGGAAGGTATAATAGTATCAAAGTACCCGAGCCTCAAGGACAAGATCAAATCCCAAGAGGAAATGGCCAAATGAAGGGTTGCACTAGGGTTTAGAGAGGAGTGCCTTGGGATTTGGGCCCAATGGAGTCACCTAAGCAAAACGTCTAAGAAGACCCACTTAGGGTTTCACCCGATCTACAAAACCCAGAAATGGTTTGCTAAGAGATCAAGCGGTTTGATCTATAATATTTTTTGATTTTTTAATATTTAGGGTTTTAACATGAGAATGAAGATGCCAATGGATTGAGATCAAGAGAAGATGAACTAACCTGTAGATCTTACCTGGATAACCTTGTAGATGCCTTGATGATGATGATTTATGCCGTCCCGATCAATTTAAGAAGATTTGGAGGAAGACTCTATGTAAAACGATTTTCCCAAGGAAGCCAATGCGCCCTCTCTCTTGCACAACAAATGTCAACAATATCAGATTTGATGCATCAAGAGAAAAGAAAAAATGCTACAGAAAAATAGCAAGATGAAATCATAGATCACAATGATATTAATGAAAACCCCTTGATACAAGCGAGTTGAGGAAGCCCTGCAAAAACGCCCAAGTGAAGTCGCCCTCCTGTAGACAAAACAATGTTTCCAAAAAAATATAGATCTCATAACAAATACCCAAATGCTAGGAAGCAATAGAATTTCCAATCACCATCGAAGAACACCAGATGCAAAAGAGTTCCAAAAATTTCCACAAGAATAATTTTTCTATTATCCAGATCCAAGAGCCAAAGACCCCTTACAAATGAGAAGCTCTCTCCTTTAAATAGGAATGAGAAATACCAAAATCATAACCACTTTTCGAATGAGTGGCTAAGATTAAAAGATCAATATGTTCTAATCAATGATTGAGATGAGTTCAACATAGAGTACATGGATCAATACAATAATATAATATTTCAATGGACCAAATCACCCTAGGAGAGGGGATCCAACTCAATAAAAAATAAGTAAAGCTCATGGTGGGTCCAAGGGGTGTTAACTAACTCCCCTACTGTGTCCCCATGGCACAATAAAAATAATATAATTTTTTAAGTGCAAAATAGTGCCTCTCTAAGGAAATCGTGAGCCTCCAAAAGCTCCAGAAAATAATAAAATATGCCAAAGAGATGGATGTGGGTCCATCCAAGTGCTGAAACTGTTGGATAAGGAGTGGAAGACATCACACTCATCATCAAAGCTCATCCCATGCAATTTCCTTGCCTCAGTAGCCCAAATCGAATTCTTCAGTAGCCATTTTAATTATTTTAAATCTGCCTCGGGAAACGTGATATGGCCAAAACAACCTCCTAGAGTGCCAGCGTTGTCAAACTAAGCCCCTCAGGCTCTCTGAAAAGGGGGTAATATGGTAAAAACAAATGGCTAGACCACACCCTCCTCATACAACGCCCTAGGTGAACCAATCAAATCATCTCTCTGCTCTGACAGGCCATTCAACATGGCAAAACTGCACCAGAATGGTACACTAAGACAAATCATCACTGTAACTGCTCATCACTGAAAGCAAGCTGTCTCATTAGACTCAGGGAGTCCAAATCCATCTAAGGTGCATACTCATACACCCTATAGATCTCTACATGATCAAGAATAATATCCAATATGCCTAGACAGATAAAATAATAATCTATAAATGATCAATAATATAACCTAGGCTAACACCCATCTGCTGCAAGTGTTTAAAGGTTAAGACATGCTTTACAAATCATTCAAATAACAATTATAACAAGTAGCAATCATTTTACTGGTGATCTATCAACCAAACATAGAGTTTCATTAATTAACTATAACTTAGACCAGACTTTCAAGACCATACTCACTTCATAGTTGTAATCAATTTGCTAGTGAAGGGTGAAGGCTAAAATCAAAAGGTTAGGATAAATGATGACTACCAACTTGACACTGTGACACTTTGGATATGGAAAGGGGATACTCACTCTAGCATGTGTTGGACAAGCGAGTGACATAGGGGATGGCAATGTCTCACAAATTGATAAGTTACGTTCAGAGGTGCTTATTCACTTTGACAAATGCTCATAATCCAAATCAAATACAAATGAGGCCAACAATCTTTAGATATAACTTTTTAAGAACCATTGCTTTTTGGGCCTTTAAATTTCCATAGCCTTGGTCCATGCATTTATTACACGGATTTTTATTATTGAGGCTTCATGCATTCATGTATGTTTAAAAACACTACTTTTCATGAATGTTTTTTCACAAGATATTCATTTCAATATACTTCAAAGCCAATTTCATTAGGCTTGCCTTGCATTCACGTATGTTTAAGAACACTACTTTTCATGAATGGGATTTTTCATAAGATATTCATTTCATTTCCAAATACATTGTATTGATGGTAGCGCTACTTGCTTCAGGTTTAGCCAACAGAACCTAGGCAACTTAGAGCTGAGACACAAATAAATAGGGAAGCTTGTCCAACAAAGAGGCTCTAGTGGGGAAGGTCCTCCATGCCATAAGTCAAGTAGTAGGTCGGGCTAAAAACATAACTGGAAGGTAATGGATGGGTGGAGATAGTGAACAATGAAACCAACACTAGCAAGCCAAAGTATGGTGGGAATGATCACCTCTATTCTCCGTAAGGAGGGTAAAACCAATGAGTATGGGTCAAGAACTTCCAGGTCTAAGTAGGGACATACATAATATCAGTACATCCAAGTCCACATATTTATATGACCGCCAGATCATGCCACTAGATGCTAAGACATGTCACAAGAATGAATATAAAAGCAATGATAACCATAACACAAGATAATATATGCTGAGTCATATACATATGTAAACAATCAATTTGAACCAACAACTGTGCAATGAAAAACTACTAATGCAGCTCTGGGCACTACTGACTGCTCTGCAAATGGCTAAATGACTACATCAGTCCTCAAATTTGAGCGTCTTGAGACTCGGTCATGGCATGGGAGAGTACTATAGTCCATCATCAAATAATGATCCATCATAGATGCTCATCTCAGCATCTCATATGTAAGGGAACTGGCTGAAAAGTGTACTGAAATATGAAAAATAGAATATGGTAACCCAACTACTATATATGTGATAACATCTGGCTCCAACTGGGACAAGTGCTTTGCTGGATAGAGCGCTTGAGAACCTCTGAATATCTGGTCCTCGCACTTTGCTACTCACATCCTCAGTCCGTCATTCCAGCGCTGCAACCGCTACCAAAATGTCACCAACTACCTGCAAAATGTCCAGAGCTATACCAAATTCACCGACCGGTCATCAGAACACTGTGTGGATAAAATAAAGTACCAAAACTGAAATGCATGAAACTGAAAAGCAGAAAGCAAATCTAATCTATAACCATAACTTTTTAGAAAAAGTTTGATTTTATTGTGCAGGTAAAATGGCTAAAACTCAAGACTACACTAGGAGCTTTGAAAAGCAAGCTTTAGGAAAAGATAAAAAAGTGCAAGACTAAAAGGCTACACTATTGCCCAGAAAGGCTTATTCAATCCTACCTACCCTACTCTAACTAGTTTAGACAAGTGTTAAGTAAAATCATAAATTTAATGCAACCACTTGCTGAACGAATCTATTTAGCTTTTTTTACAACTAATGACCCAACAAGTGAGAGATTGTTTAAAAGCAATGTAAATGAAAATTGAAACCATTTTAACTTGTTGTTTGAAATTCATAGAAAGATCCGGACAATATGGAATGAAATCATGCCAGGGATGAGAATGATTGTTGCAAACTTCTTCCATCCATAGATCGATAGGATCATAAAATTTATGCAAGTTTAAATTTGATGAAAGAAAAGAATACGATACATGATTCATCCCTCCTAGGCCATCGTTTTTTCCCTCATCTTTCTGGTTAACACACTCAATCATACTCACATTATGATCAATGGTGAAACAAATTAGGGACAAATTAGAGATCAATAAACCGAAAATTGAGATTAACCCTATTTATTGTTTAAAAAATGAGAAAATATGGAATTGGTCTTTATAGAGCTTTTCAATCACCCAATCAAAGAAATTAGCAAAATTGAAAGCATTATGCACCAAGGATGAAATGAGATGAAATGTTTTACCATTAACCACTGCACTTTCGAGACTTTGTACGATACAAAAAGACTTCAAAAGCTGGGATGGGAGGGTGGATTGAAAAATTAAAGCTTGATTTGCATCACCTAAAGGTGCTAACACCAATCTTGTATGTTATATGGGACATTTGTTAAAGAAATTGGCAAGATTAACACTAACGTCCCAAGAACTAGACTCATTATGATTAATCTCCTCAACCAAATCACCTTGACCAAAAATCTGATGGGGAATAGCAACAACATTACAAGAATCATTCCTTGGAGGCTCTTGATGACTATTTAGACATAGATTCCAGCGCGAAAGATGTGAAAAAGAACGTTGTAGGTCAAGTTCGCTCACTAGTATATCATCATCATGTTGTTGTTCTTCTTTAGATTGTTCATTACATTCAACTGAGGATAAATGATCATCATCATTCATTTGATAAGGAAAAATATCAATATGTTCATTTTTAACTTCCTTATCACCCTCACAAACTTGGTCTTCAACCACAATATGACCACATGATTGCTCCTCAATGAAAATTTGATTAATTTCGACCTTTTCTTCTTCTGCAGAGACATAATCAAAGTTTGAATCCAGATTCAAATAGCTTGAATACTGGCTCAAATTATCGTCAATTAGGCAATGACTATGAAGTTGCTCTTTTAAAGGCTCTATAATGGACTTACAAATGGAAGGCTCAACTATAGATGTTTCTTGATGGTGATTGTTAGGTTCCCTTCCACGGATTAAATCCAAGACTTGCTCTGTGATTGCTTCAGGTAATAATAACAGAGTATCTCATATGATTTGATTGATATCCCTCTTTAGTTTCAGCATGAGGTTTTGAAACATTATTCTCAAAGTACTCTGTAACATTCCTATGGATTGCAGGCACGCTCATAATTTGGAACATTTCAGGAGAGGAATGATCCAATTGAGAAAACAAATTGTCAATATACTGATTATCAACTGCACAATCATTGCTAGATTTATACTCTAAAGAATTATTAGTGTTCCTACCCCATTTATCTATTAACAGATCTGTGAACATGTCATACCCAGTGATGGATTCCAGTGCTAAATGATCAAACCATAGTTGAACATCCCCTCGCAAGGATTTTCTTAAGGCTCGCATATAAACATCTTCATTGTCCGCACCTCTAATTTCCATGTAATCCCAGAGAATATCCAAATGACTTTCAACAGATATATCCTTATTTCCATTAAACTGGGGTAACCTCCTAGTGTAATTGTTTAACATAGGATGAGGTGCTCCCGGTATTTCAGAAAAGTCAAAAGGAGACTGTTTGTCTTGTTTTTTAATAGCTTTGGTTATTTGAGTTGGGTACCTAATAGGATTACCAGGATTAATCACTCTTGACTTTGGTTGGGTTTGATACTTGCTCATCGGCTCCCTAGAGATGGGTTAGGCATTCTTTATAGCGCAAGCAAGGGAATTGGTGGGTCTCATAAGGATTGCAATAATTAGACTCATACCCATAATCATGGTAAAGATCATCCTCATACCAAGCATTTGACCTCCATTTATCCCTTTCGTTTATTTTCCTTTTAACTTCATTTATGTTTTCGGTTAATTCCTTCATATGTCTTAACAATAAATCTGAATTCATTATGATTTATGTGATGGGTTCGTTTCTCAGTGGAGTCGCGTTGTAAAGTCGCCAGATAAATGAATTGCCGTGTTCACCAACGGATGATGTCGTAGGAGAGGTAAGTGAAATTCATGCAGTGATTGTAAATATTTGAACATATAAAATGCAATCACTAATATTAGACTGGATGCGATATGAATGATGAAAGATGTAAGTACATTCACAAACACCGAAGGTAAAATAGATGAACCAAGGTAAGCCTCTACCTCCTCGGCAACGACACCAAAATGTTATCACCAAACTTGTAGTTGCCTCTATGAGGTGGATCCAGGATGGACGGTAGAGGGATGGGCAACTAAAGAGGTGGAACCAAGATAGCCTCGACTTCCAAATGGATGGTTGTCACGCCAATCGAGGCAATCTTCACTAGATGTTGTCTTAGCCCAAGACAACAATGGAGGAGATCCAGATCTACTCTCGACAAGAGAGATCAGACCAAGACACCAGATCAAATCAAATGGAGTTGAAGTACGTAAGGTGTAAGGTGAAGTAAACCCTAGATCTATGGATGAAGTCACAAGGTGAAGTAGGGCTTGGATTAGGGGTTTATGAGGTATGAAATTTGATCCAAGTTTGAAATACAAGTCACTTATGAGCCTATTACTAGATCCAGAATCAAGGTACTAGCAAAAGATGTAAGTATCCATTGTCTTGGGAAACGTGACCAATGCAGGGAGGGTGAACACAGGATTGGGGCTACCTAGTACCACGGGATAGACTCGAAAGAAGGTATAATAGTATCAAAGTACCCGAGCCACAAGGACAAGATCAAATCGCAAGAGAAAATGGCCAAATGAAGGGTTGCGCTAGGGTTTGGATTTGGGCCCAATGTAGTCACCTAAGCAAAACGTCTAAGAAGACCCACTTAGGGTTTGACCCGATCTACAAAACCCATAAATGGTTTGCAAAGAGATCCAACAGTTTGATCTATAATATTTTTTTATTTTTTAATATTTAGGGTTTTAACATGAGAATGAAGATGCCAATGGATTGAGATCAAGAGAAGAAGAACTAACCTATAGATCTTACCTGGATAATTTTGTAGATGCCTTGATGATGATGATCTATGTCATCCTGATCAATTTGAGAAGATTTGGAGGAAGCCTCTATGTAAAACGATTTGCCCAAGGAAGCCAATGCGCCCTCTCTCCTACACAACAAACGTCAACAATATCAGATTTGATGTGTCAGGAGAAAAGAACAAATGCTACAAAAAAATAGCAAGATGAAATCATAGATCACAATGATACTAATAAAAACCCCCTAATACAATCGATGCCAAACAAACGAGTTGAGGAAGCCTTGCAAAAACGCCCAAGTGAAGTCGCCCTCCTATAGACAAAACAATGTTTCCAAAAAAATATAGATCTCACAACAAATACCCAAATGCTAGGAAGCAATAGACTTTCCAATCACCATTGAAGAACACCAGATGCAAAGAAGATCCACAAATTTTCACAAGAATAGTTTTTCTACTATCTAGATCCAAGAGCCAAAGACCCCTTACAAATGAGAAGCTCTCTCCTTTAAATATGAATGAGAAATACCAAAATCATAACCACTTTTCAAATGAGTGGTTAAGATTAAAAGATCAAAATGTTCTAATCAACGGTTGAGATGAGCTAAACATAGAGTACATGGATCAATACAATAATATAATATTTCAATGGACCAAATCACCATAAGAGAGGGGATCCAACTCAATAAAAAGTAAGTAAAGCTCATGGTGGGTCCAGGGGGTGTTAACTAACTCCCCTAGTGTGTCCCCATGGCACAATAAAAATAATATAATTTTTTAAGTGCAAAATAGTGCCTCTCTGAGGAAATCGTGAGCCTTCAAAAGCTCCAAAAAATAATAAAATATCCCGGAGAGATGGATGTGGGTCCATCCAAGCACTGAAACTACTGGATAAGGAGTGGAAGACATCACACATCATCAAAGCTCATCCCATGCAATTTCCTTGCCTCAGTAGCCTAAATCGAATTCTTCAGTAGCCATTTTTATTATTTTAAATCTGCCTCGAGAAACGTGATATGGCCAAAACAGCCTCCTAGAGTGCCAACATTGTCAAATTGAGCCCACCAAGCTCTCTAGAAGGGGGGTAATATGGTAAAATCAAGTGGTTGGACCACCCCCTCCTCATACAACGCCCTAGGTGAACCAATCAAATCATCTCTCTGCTTTGACAGGCCATTCAGCATGGCAAAACTGCACCAGAATGGTACCCTAAGACAAATCATCACTGTAACTGCCTGAAACTGAAAACAAGCTGTCTCATTGGACTCTGGAGGTCCAAATCCATCTAAGGTGCACATTCATACACCCTACAGATCTCTGCATGATCAAGAATAATATCCAATATGCCTAGACAGATAAAATAATAATCTGTAAATGATCAATAATATAACCCAGGCTAACACCCATCTGGTGCAAGTGTTTAAAGGTTAAGACATGCTTTAAAAATCATTCAAATAACAATTATAACAAGTAGCAATCATTTCACTGGCGATCTATCAACCAAATATAGAGTTTCATTAATTAACTATAACTTAGACCGGACTTTCAAGACCATACTCACTTCATAGTTGTAATCAATTTGCTAGTGAAAGGTGAAGGCTAAAATTAAAAGGTTAGGATAAAGGATGATTACCAACTTGACACTGTGACACTTTGGATATGGAAAGGAGATACTCACTCTAGCATATGCCGGACAAGTGACAACACAGGGGATGACAGTGTCTCACATATGGATAAGTTACGTTCAAAGGTGCTTATTCACCTTGACAAATGCTCACAATCCAAATCAAATACAAATGAGGCCAACAATCTTTAGATATAACTTTTTAAGAACCATTGCTTTTTGGGCCTTTGAATTTCCACAGCCTTGGTCCATGCATTTATTACACGGATTTTTATTATTGAGGCTTCATGTATTCATGTATGTTAAAACACTACTTTTTATGAATGTTTTTTCACAAGATATTCATTTCAATATACTTCAAAGCCAATTAGGCTTGCCTTGCATTCATGTATGTTTAAAAGCACTACTTTTCATGAATGAGTTTTTTCATAAGATATTCATTTCATTTCCAAATACATTGTATTGATGGCAGCGCTACTTGCTTCAGGTTTAGCCAACACAACCTTAGGCAACTCAGAGCCGAGACACAAATAAACAGGGAAGCTTGTCCAACAAAGAGGCTCTAGTGGGGAAAGGTCCTCCATGCCATAAGTCAAGTAGTAGGTCGGGCTAAAAACATAACTGGAAGGTAATGGATGGGTGGAGATAGTGAAGAATGAAACTGAAACCAACACTAGCAAACCAAAGTATGGTGGGAATAATCACCTCTATTCTTCCTAAGGAGGGTAAAACCAATGAGTATGGGTCAAGAACTTCTAGGTCTAAGTAGGGACATACATACATAATATCAATACATCCAAGTCCACATAATTATATGACCGCCAGATCATGACACTAGATGCTAAGACATGTCACAAGAATGAATAAAAAAACAATGATAACCATAACACAAGATAATATCTGCCGAGTCATATACATGTAAACAATCAATTTGAACCAACATCTGTCCAATGAAAAACTACTAATGCAGCTCTGGGCATTATTGACTACTTTGCAAATGGCTAAATGACTACATCAGTCCTCAAATCTGAGCGTCTTGAGACTCAGTCATGGCATGAGAGAGTACTATAGTCCATCATCAAATAATGATCCATCATAGATGCTCATCTCAGCATCTCATATGTAAGGGAACTGGCTGAAAAGTGTACTGAAATCTGAGAAATAGAATATGGTAGCCCGACTACTATATATGTGATAACAGAAGTCTATCACCAAGTTCTTTCATATGGTAATGACTCTGACTCTTAATCCTTTGTTGGACCCTATGTCACCTATAACAACAAAATGTATACACATTCTGGAAACAACACTTTTAAAATTTTAGCTAAAAACAAAACAACACACTCCAAGCACATACTTTTCCTTACCAAAATCATTTTTCAAATAATTAACTTTTTTTTATTTTGTTTAAAAATTAGTTTTTCAGTATCTTTGTCTTGTGGCCCGCCAACCCTCTTAAAATAAAGGCTTATGTGGTGCCCAAATGACATTTCCATACCTAAATCCTTGTAGACACATTTCCTCTTCACAAGAGCTTCACAAATTTGACTGTATGTTGAGCTAGGTGCCATTATCTTACATATTATTCCTCAAAGGCCATAGCATTAGTCAGTTCTTTAGGGTAGAATAAATATTGGTTTGTAGATATTCCACGTCTCTTAAAATCTATGGGCATCTTGATGGACCACCTTCCCCCATTCCAATACTCTTCCAATGCTCTTAGGCATCCCCTGTCAACCAAGCAAGATCGAAACAAGATTGCTAGAGAGGACATCTACAAGCTATATATATTATACACAAGTCACATAGAATGCCCCACTGGGGGGTTGAATCCTAAGATACCCTTCTATGAGGAGAACTTATGGAGTTGAGGGATGACCTCATTGTTTTTCCTTATACACTTTGATATTGGATGCATGTGATTAAGAACCCCTTGGGACAGCTAAGAGTTGGTTGGCATTAGTTTTTACTTGAATCCAAGCATCACATTATAGGATTTGCTAGTTCTGCAATCTTCAAGAGATTGAGATAGAGGAGCATTTCATCTTTCGATGCCCCATTAACTATGAGATCCATAGTCAGTTTCATGGTTAGGGAGTCTTAGAACTCTCTCTCTACTTTTTTCCGGTATTTGGACCAACACATGTGACTTTATATATGAGGGAGGCTTTTGGATTCAGATCCCACTACCTCCTGTGAACCACCCCAACCAGACACCGCTAGGTTGATCACATCTTTCTTTCTAGTGCTCCTAAAGGATAAGGGTACCAAGAAATCAACAAACAACATTTTCACCTTAGCATCTAGATCCCTGAGACCTCAGGGAGCCATTCAACCTTTGCTAGTAAGACTAGTGCGACATTGTTGTCTCAGATATTAGGATAATTCGCTCAGCACCAGCTTGCAAACAACTTCATCCAGATATTAGTGGCACTGGCAGGTGATTCCATCCTGGTAGCAGTGCATACCACAAGCCAACTCCTCTGGTCAACCATCCATCAAGAGGTTCCTTTCTTCAACCTTGGATATTATGAGACACAGATATTGATATTGTATTTCTGACAATAGATCTTCCACCCTCCTCTTCTACAAGACACAACACCAACATTAGAATGTGTTGAGCCCCCCTCCCGATTTTTCTTCATGTGCGACATTCTCTTCTTGGCCCAAGGGGTTTGTATTCTCATAAATGAGAAGAATCATGTGCTAGCATTATCAGTTTTATATTCATAGGCTTTGGTCCTTAGATCTTATATTAGATCAGATTTCAACTTGCTTCATAGGAGTGACCATGCTGTTTCATTTATCTAGAAAGCGGTGTTCTTGCTTTTCCATTGATAGGTGACTAGCTTGTTTGGAGAATTGGCGGAGGCACAAAAATGAAAGTGGGGGTCGATGGTTGGATCGGTTGTGCAACAGATTATAGGCTCCCAGATCACATGATTCACTGCATAAGGTCTAGAGGTATTCACAATTTGGCATCAAGAGTGGTTCTGGTAGAGATCTAGAACTTAGAGTAGAGGACTATGTCATTTTGGCCAGGTATGTTGAGCAGGAAGGCTTGGGCATTCTTTGATGGTGCTTCTCAAGGTGACCCTCCAATGGGAAGGGCAGGGGGCATCCTCTTTATTTCTGAGTCTTATAGTCTTCATTTCAAGGCACGGCTAGAAATAACTTCTCTGAACTGATGGTTTTAAAATTGGTGGTGACTTTGGGAGCAGAGTGTGGTTTTCATCACTTGCAGATATTTGGTGATTCGCTGCTTGTGATAAAGTGGCTCAGAAAGGAATATGCTTCAAGAAATTTTACACTTCAGCATTTGTTGGATGACATTTGTGGTATTCAAGCTAGTTTCTTATGTCTCTTTTGCACACATTTTCAGAGAGGAATCAGGTGGATGACAACTTTGTTATCACATATATAGTAGCCGGGCTACCATATTCTATTTTTCAGATTCAGTACATTTTTTCAGCCAGATCGCCTACATATGAGATGCTGAGATGAGTAGCTTTGATGGATCATTATGTTATCAGTGGACTATAGTACTCTCCCATGTCAAGACTGAGTCTCAGGGCACTCAGATTTGAGGACTGATGTAGCCATTTAGTCATTTGCAGAGCAGTTAGTGATGCCCAGATTGATGTTAGTGTTTTCTCATTGAACAGATGATGGTTCAGATGGATTATTTGCATGGTTATGACTCGACATTTATTTTATTGTGTTATGGTTATCATTGCTCTTATACTCATCTTTGTGACATATACAAGCATTTAGTGTCATGGTTTGGCGGTCATAAATATATGGACTTGGGATGTATTTGTATTATGTATTGGTGTCCCTACTTAGACTTGGAAGTTCTTGATCTATACTCATTGGTTTTACCCTCCCTAGGGAGAATAGAGGTAGTCATTCCCACCATTCTTTGGCTCGCTAGTGTTGGCTTCATCTTTCACTGTCTCCACCCATCCATTACCTTCCAGTTTTGTTTTTAACCCGACTTACTACTTGACATATGACATGGAGGACCTTTCCTCGCTAGAACCTTTGTTGGGCAAACCTCCTTGTTTATAGTGTGTCTCGGCTCTGAGTTCGTGACAGAACTTGCCTTTGGTGAGTTGGATTGTATGCCTAAATCATTCTGGTCGGTTGTCCCGATGTTTGGCACTGTGCATAACTCCCCCTAGTCACTTGAGATGTTGTTGGCTAACACTGAAAGCTCATGTACTACTTGTATTGGAAATGTTTATATATGCGCCCATGGAAAATGTAAATTCTAAAATGTGTTTCTTAACATATACGAGCAAAGGGCAAGAGCAATGAAATGCTAAAATACTCCGTGAAGGGTATAAGAAAAGGTCCCAAAAGCAATGGTTAAATATATGCTATATCCAAATATTGCTGACCTTATAAATTTGAATATGTCCTGACTGAAAGCTACAATTAGCTGTGCTTTTAAGCACTGGTGAAGTCCCCAAAAGGACATATAGGCCAAAAAGGCCGTGGAAATAAAATTGATGGTCCTAATGAACCTGGATCAAACTTGATGTAGACATGATGCCTAAGTTGAATAAGCACTTTCTGAACAACTCAACCATTTGTGAGGCACTGCCATTCCCTGTGTTGTTGTTTGTCCGACATGTGGTTATAGTGAGTATTCCCTTTCCATATCCAAAGTGTCATGATGTTAAGTTGGTAGTCATCCTTTTCCCTAGCCTTGTCAATTTCAGCCTTCACCCTTCACTAGCAAATTGACTACAACTATGAAGTGAGCATAGTCCTGAAAGTCTGGTTTGAGTAATAATAAATAAAACCCTATATATGTATTTGGTTGATGTATCGCCAGTGAGGTGACTGCTACTTGTTATGATTGTTACTTAAATGGTTTGTAGAGCATGTCTTAGCCTTGTAACACTTGCAGCAGATGGATGATAGTCTGAGTTATATTATTGGTATCTGGTCATTTACAAATGATTATATTGTCTATTGGATATTGTTGATGATCGGGCAGAGACTTGGAAAGGGTATGAGTATGCACCCTAGATGGATTTGGACTCTCTAAGTCTAGTGAGATAGCTTATTTTCAGTTCCGGGCACTTGCAGAGATGATCAGACTCATTTTACCCTTCTGATGCAGTTCTGCTTCACTGGATGATGTGTCTGAGCAGGGAGATGTTTTATTGGATCTCCTAGAGCGTTGTATGGGGCATAGGGGGTGCAGCCACTTGATTGTACCATAGTACCCCCATCCCAGAGAGCTTAGTGGGCTCAGTTTGACAACGTAGGCACCCTAGGAGGCTGTTTTGGCAGGTTCATGTTTTTCGAGGCAAATTAAAAAATGATTAAATGGCTATTGAAGAAATCGATTTGGGCTACTGAGGCAAAGAAATGACATGGGATGAGTCATGATGATGAGTGTGATGTCCTCCGCACCTTCTCCAGCAGTTGCAACACCTGATTGGGCCCACACCCATTTTTTGGGCATTTTTATATTATTTTCTAGAGCTTTTGGGAGGCTCATGATTTCCTTAAGGAGGCACAAAGTCAATATATTAAAATATTATATTATTTTATTGTGCCATGGGGCACCCAGAGGGAGTCAGTTAACACTCCATGGACCCACCATGTGCTTCATTTATTTCTTGTTGAGTGGGGTACCCTCTTTATGGGTGATCTAGTCCACTTTGGTACTTTATGGTTATATTGATCCATGTATTGTGTTGAGCTTATCTCAACCATTGATTAGAACACTTATATCTTTTAATCTTAGCCACTCGTTTTGAAAATGGTTAGGATTTTGGTTCTCTCATTTCTATTTAAAGGAGAGAGCTTCTCATTTGTAAAGGGTCTTTGGTTCTTGGATCTGGATAATAGAAAACTTTTTTTGTGGATATTTTATTGGATCTCCTTTGCATCCGATGTTCTTAAATGGTGATTGGAAAGTCTTTTGCTTCCTAGCATTCGGGAAATTGTTATAAGATCTATATTTTTTGGGGATCATTGTCTTGTCTACAAGAGAACGACTTCAACTTGGGCGTTTTTGCAGGGGGTCCTCAACTCGCTTGGATTGTCTTCGTTTTTTATCAGGGAGTTTTCATTAGTGTTGTGGTGACCTATGATTTCTTCTTGCTATTATTCTGCAGCATATAACTTCTTTCTCATGTCACAGCAAATCTGATATGGTTGACGTTTGTTGTGCAGGAGAGAGGGCGCATTGACTTCCTCGGGCAAACATTGGACATAGAACTCGCTTCAAGCTTCTCAAATTGAACGGGATGGCAGGGATTATCATCATCAAGGCATCTACAACGTTTTCCAGGTAAGATCTATAGGTTGGTTCTTTTCTTCCATGATCTCAATCCATTGTACCTGCTTTTCTTCAATTTACTGAAAATTCCAAAATATTTAAAAAATCCAAAGATACTTAATCGGGGAACCGTTTAATCTTTGGACAAACCACTGCTGGGTTTTGTAGATCAGGCATCCCTCTCACCAATTCATCCTCAATGCTGTCCAAAAAGTGGCTGGTTTGCTCTAGATCTAAAAAACTAACTGTTTAAACCCCAGTGCCCCCATTGAAATTTTGACTTTTCCAAATCTGACTTTTTCTGGAAAATAATCACTTGGGTTCGTAGATCGGGTCCTCCTCATTCCAAAACACCTCCAACGCTGAGCTAATTGTTGCCAGGTGGCCCTAGATTTGAGAAACTGACTTTCAACACCCTAGCACTCCTAGTCATTTTCTGACTTTTTCGGATCTGATTTTTTCTGCATTTTTCCAACTTGGGTTTGTAGATCAGGTCATCCACATCCCATTTCTCCTCCAATGCTGAGCTGATGCCTCCCAGATTGTCCTAGATATGAGGATATGTCCCTCCAAACCCTAGCACTAGCCCTCCTTCTGCTAGTTTCCCCTGCAAATTGAATTTTCCGGGCCAAACACTTTTTTGGGTCCGTAGATCAGGGCATATCCCAAGTGGTTTCACTCTAACGAT
Organism: Pseudotsuga menziesii; assembly: GCA_001517045.1. Classification (NCBI taxonomy): domain Eukaryota; kingdom Viridiplantae; phylum Streptophyta; class Pinopsida; order Pinales; family Pinaceae; genus Pseudotsuga; species Pseudotsuga menziesii. The sequence goes on from LPNX010693332.1 coordinate 45,230, forward strand.
GTGCAGATACTAACTCCATCGCCCAAGGCCCAACAAGCACTGATCTCCAAGCCTAGCGCTAGCCCTCTTTTGACCTCTTTTCCCTGAAAGTTGACTTTTCTTTGATGACTCAAGTACTTTGACATTGTCACATCTTTCATTGAGTCTATCCCTTGGGTACTAGATAGTCCCATCTCTATCCTTACTCACCCTGCATTGGTTACGTTTCCCAAGGCAGTGGTTATCTTCATCAGTTGCTAGTACCTCAACCCCAGATCTTGTATCAACCCCATAAGTTACCTTGGTTCCACTTTGGATCGAACTTAACACTTCGAAAACCCTAATCCAAAGCCTTGGCACACCTAGTAACACCTCCCATAGATCTAGGGTCTTCAATTACTTTACACCTTACATACCTCAAGTCTACTTGATCTGATCTGGTGTCTAGGTAAGATCTCTCCTGTTGGGAGTAGATCCGGGTCTCCCCCTTTGTTGTCTTGTCTTGGACTTAGATAACATAAAGCGAAGGCTGCCTTGATTGGCATGACAACCATTCATTAAGGAGTCTAGACAGTCTTGGTTCCACCTCCTTGGTTGCATGTCCCTCTACCATCCATCCTGGATCCACCTCACATAGGAAACTACAAGGTTGGTGATAACAACCTTATCCAAGGAAGGTTTTATCTTTAGCTTGTGGTGTTTGAATCATCCTATAGGATCAGAATGATCGTTGCAATGAATTCCAGCACGCTCCTTTCTTTTAGAGATCAATTGCTATAGTTAAAGCTTATATGTTTTTGCTATAAGATACTTGGATGAAATGAGTACAAAGGGACTTTGTAAGTTTTATTTTTTGGGTAACAATATGGGATAAAACCTTGATGATCCAAGTTTTGTTTTAAAACATATGATGGATAAGTTATGAGGTATTTTTGGATGTATCAGTCATATGAACATAACTGATGTCACTGTTTTCATACCTAAGAAAGGTTATCCTGAATACTGTATAGCATCTGCATTATGTAATTTAAAGCAACTTTTGAATAAATTATAGACTTTTGTGGAGTGGCTCATGTTCTCCCACTTCGTATTGACACAAATGTACTCCAGAATCCCATTGACCTTTTTAAGGTCATTTGTTGGATATTAGTAAGCTTATCTTATCTTATCTTGTCTAAATGTTTCCATACAAGAAACTTTCAAGAAATGTTTCCTAGGTCTTTCCCCAATCAAAATCTCTAGAGCAAAAATAGTAGGTGGGTTAGATGTTTTTCTTGCAAATGCTCAATTTGATATTTCTAACCAACAAGAATGAGTCAGAAAAACTTGTGACAGGCTTTGTGAATTTTCCTTATGTCAACTTCTTCAATTGTTCCCTTTTTTGTCAAAGGACATCATAAAATGAAGAAATGCCCATTCATGGTAAAAAATGCTGCAGACTATTTGCAACAAGATCTCATGCAAGTGGAATAACTTGAGTAGTAATGGACCAAGGTAAGTAAAAATTCAATTCCATCAACTCGGTAAGACCACTTGCTAAAGGCCTCCTGGTCTTGTTAAATAAGAAGGACAAAGATGTGGCCCATCTTGACCTCATTAAGCAAAGCTCATGAACTGTTATGCCAATGTAGAAGGATAAAGTGCCTATGCAAAGACTGCTCTACAATCCCTTCCAAACTCCTCCCTTAAGTGGTTAAGCAACCAATAAGCCCCTTTCACGAGGAACATGCCTTGATAAAGCCAATAAAGCCTTGATAGAGCAAACGGCAAAAATACAAAGATACCAATAGATTTCTTATGCTTTTGGGCATGGAAGAAAACTTTGGGATGACAATTGATGATCTAGATCCTCCTTTACGATTATTTTCTATCTTGGAATGTTTGTCAACTAGCTTACCACTGTGTATGGAAAAAATGGTTAGAAGAATAAAGATTTTGGTATACGAGGTTGATATCTTGTGCCTTGAGGAAGTTAAAAGTCTAAGATTTCAAGTTATTAACATCACTCCAAGCCATTTAACTTGGGGCATGGACATTTGGTTCCCAGCATGAGGAAGGAAAGGGGAGAGTGGTGATCTTGTTGATCCTGCATCTCAGTAAAGTCACCATTGAATGGGCTGCAAAACCTTGGTAGAGGCTACTAGGAATTAATTTGTATCAAAGACTATTTGATGAGGGTGCAAAGTGTTTGTCTCTGATAATGGTTATCACTAATAAGTGAATTAATCTTTCATATTGGGTGGCCAAAGACTTTCCAAAATCTTATTGGTTGGTCTACACTGACTTCATTATGGTGGAAAGATAGAAATCCAAGAAGACAAAGAAGGCCTTCTACCTATGAGATCATTTATCAAAGAAAAGAATCCATGGCTAAAAGCATGGAATGCGGGCCAGGGCTCTATGATCCAAATGCTCAATAGGAGAAATTCCCATCATCTTTGGTTTACCTTGTCAAACTTTCATTGCGCCCAGAGGCACTCTACAACCTAGTATGGGGGAGATGTTGTAACGTTCCTGCCTAACAAAATAATAAAAAATAAAAAATTTAATTATCCGCCAAAATAAATGTTGGCCTGAAAAACAACCCAATATGGTGGAGATGTTGTAATGTTCCTACCTAACAAAACAATAAAAAATAAAAAATTTAATTATCTGCAAAAGAAATGCCGTCCTAAAAAACAAACCAATATGAGGGAGATGTTGTAATGGTTCTACCTAACAAAATAATAAAAAAAAAAAATTTAATTATCCGCAAAAAATGTTGGCCTTGCACATGGTTTTAAAACCATTTGCAAGGCCCTCCTAAACCATGTACAATGGGTTGTTTAGGAGGTCTTGCACATGGTTTTAAAACCATGTGCAAGGCCTCCTAAACAACCCATGGCTTTATTGTACATGGTTTAGGAGGGCCTTGCACATGGTTTTAAAACCATGTGCAAGGACCTCCTAAACAACCCATGGTTTTAAAAGCATGTGTTAAAAGCATGGCTTTAGAACCATTTTCAATCCTAGATCAATAGAGTTCATCCCTCTCGACGCTTGATAGAGCCTAGGATTTGGATCTAGGCTAGTCATAAGCACAACTAGGAACTTGAAAAGGCTGAAATGAGCTTGCTGGTAGATCAGAGTTTCTTAAGTTTTGATTACTTAGGCTCTTGCCAAGTGCATGTAATGAAAGAGTTGATGTCATCTAATTACCGACCAATTATCTCTGCAATTCCATGGGAGGTGGATTTCTTGTCTCTTTTGAAAGCAACTTACAAGCTTAATGTTTTCCATATGAAAACATAGCATATGCTTGAGTTGCATAAAGTGAGGTTGTAATTTAATCCCCAAGCCCATAGGTGACTTAGGCACAAGTGGATGGAGTGATGCTATTGACAACAATCTCTTTCTCCAACCTCAAGGATATTGTAAGCAAGTTTGTTACTATCCAAAAGCAAGCAAAGCATTCAATGCTGAAAAAAATGTTTTGGTAAAATAAGTAACTAGAGGCTAAGTCACAAGGTTCACCGAACTTCAACGTCGAGGTTCGATATTTAGCATGTTGGTTTTTGTATCTAGGAAAGTGTTCCCCTAGGTGACTTTAGCCTTAGTCACTTAAAAGGGGAAATTAAAGTGACCCTTGCATTAAATGACTTGAGATGAGCATTTAATGCGACTTTAGAGATTAAAGTCAAATTTCGATAAATTTAAGTGGGTGAGTGAATTTAATATCTGAGAATTAGAAGAGAGCTTTTAATCTCATCCATTGATCTAGTCTAATCTCAGCCATTGGATTAGATGGCTCCTCATCTACCTAGGGTTTAGACAAAAAGCAAGGGAAAAGGCATTTTACCTCACTTTTGCAGATTGAAGTGAGAAGAGGAGAGAAGAGAGTGTAAATTTGAGCACATAGATCTGTAGACAAATACACAACTCACAAAGTGGATCTCACAATTTACTCAGTAATTGAAGAATGAAACAGTGCAAAAAAGGCTTG
>LPNX010693332.1:50129-96328 GCA_001517045.1 Pseudotsuga menziesii
GCAGAGGTGTATGATCATATCCATTCTTCTGAATGTAGTAAGACTGAGCCTTTGCCATATTGCATCTCCCTGAAGGAGGTAAAATAGCATGACATAGCGCAAGAGTCTTTCCTTTCTGAGTGTCAGGTGAGTTTCCAGTCATCTTCCTAGCTTCCAGCTTGGAAGTAGAGACTGAATCTAGATCTGAGTCACCCTGAATCTCAAGGTCATAAACTGATATAGATGGATCTGCAATACTAGTAGAAGCTGTAAAAGAAGTAGATGCAATGGTTTTACCTTCCCTTGCAGGTGGCTGCTAAGAGTGCACTGGTTCTGAAGGAGCCATGAAATGTGAGAACTCATATGCTTTTGAAGCATGATTTGCAGTACCCTTTGCTATGATGCTCCCAGTAGAGATATCTATGATCTCCACTGAGTCAGAACCAAAGATCACTCGCTTTGGAGATCCAGTATGGGTCATCTGATAGACAGATAACAGGTTTGAAGCTAGGGAGGGAACAAATAGCACATCTTTGAACCTTCCATGTTCAAGTTGGATAGAGCCCTTTCCTTTTGTTTTGACTTTACTGTTATTGCCCATCTGAATACTAGGACCATCAAAGGACTGAAAAGAAGAGAATGATTCTCTGGATGCAGCCATATGGTTGGAAGCTCCAGAATCAATGAGGAAGACAGGTGCTGATGTGCAGCAGGCCTTCAGTGCATGTCCTTTCCTTTGGTATTCTTCTTCTTCTTCTTCAGAGTCTTCCTTCCTTGCGCTAGTAGGTACAGAAATGTTGTGCTTTTTCAAGAGAAGAGCCATTTCATCAAGTTGTCTTCTCATACAGGAGCTTTCTGAATGGAAGCCTCTTCCACAGTAAGAGCAAAGGACCTTGCCTTTGCCATTCTTCTTGCTTCTCTTTGAAACTGAAGGTTCTTTTGACTGCTCTTTCTTCACAGGGGACTCATCTCTTTGCTTCCCTTTGTCATTCGCTACCTTATCTCCTCTTGCAACTAGAGCTAGATCTTTGGGAGATCGAATGATCCCCATTTGGATCAATTTATCATTCTCAGAAATAAGAGATTGGATGAAGGCATTAAGAGTGGGCATCTTCCAATTTGGAGTAGTGAGCCTTACTGTTTGGAAGGTGGATACAAAGACTGAGTAGTTTGCATTGAGCTTTGTGAGAATGGCAAGGATGAGCTGATCTTCATCCTTCTTCACTTTGCATTGCTTCAACTGATATATCAGGTTCTTGAATTTTGAGAAGAATTCATTTAGAGATTCGAAATTGGATGGATTGAGAGTAATCAGATCATTTTCTAGCTGATGGATCCTCATCTCATCATGCTTATCAAATAAGGAAGCAAGCTTGTCCCAAACCTCCTTGGGAGTGTCCAAGTCTTGGATGTGAAATCAAAGATCTCTAGACACTGAGGAGAGCATGAGTCCATGGGCTTCATCAAGCCTGTTCATGTACTTAGCTTTTTCTTTATCTGATTCTGGCTCTTCCTCTGTTTCTTCTATGAGTCTGAAGAGATGCTTGGTGCGGAGCAATACTCTCATGTCATCCTTCCACTAGTGATAGTTGAAGGGAGTGAGAGGCTCCACTGGAGGAGCCATTTTGAATGTAATAAGAAAGACTGAGCTGCTGTAGCGAATGCAGTGAGAAGAAGAGGTTGCTTGTAGCGAATGCTGTAATAAAAGCTGATAACCTGTCACACAATCAAACATACAAAGTAAGGTCAACTGTCTGCACTTTTGGAATTTCCTTCACACCCAGCATAGTTGATCAAGCAAGCTTGATCAACAATTTCCTAACTTGGGATATTAAGTGGTAAATTCTCTGCTTCTGGTGCAGTACTGGAAGGAGCAATTTGCCCAAAAAAAATGATCCGGTTGGAGATCTGAGGAGGAGAGGAGTCTTGTCCACCGAGGCTCTGATACCATGTAAATTTGAGCACATTGATCTGTAGACAAATACACAACTCACAAAGTGGATCTCACAACTTACTCAGTAATTGAAGAATGAAACAGTGCAAAAAAGGCTTGCAACTGTGAATGCTTTCATTAATCAAAAAGTAATCCGATTATAATTACAATGAAGTAAAATGGCTTTAATAGCCACAAGCAATTCGAATCCACATGAGGAAGTTCGAATTGATTAGACTCTACTTGACTGTAGGTACCCAAGACCTTGTCTAAATCACTATCGGAGGACTCAGTAGTTAACTGACCTTGTCTAAACCATAACCGGAGTTCATCGGAGCTCTAAAACACAACTCAAGTGTTACATTCAGTGTTGACTAAGGTTAACTGACTGTGGTAGGTGAGAAATGCGCCCCACATGTGTTTAGTCAAGTAAACCTAGCGCTAACTGAATGTAGAGGACTAGAACTGAATGTAACTGACTCCTAACTTAGCTTGACTAGCCATCAACTGAAGTGAACTGACCTTGGTTGGTTTCGGCACTCCCAGTGGCTTCCTAAATTGTAGGGATTGGTCTAGGAGGCTCCTAAACTGATGCAATCAAGTGCAATCAGTGGCAGTGAGCCTCAATTAGTGTTCCCCACACTTTAGTAACTGAAACATGTGCCCCAATTAGGCCAAGTGGACCCAATGGTGTTAATGACTATAAATAGACTGGATGGACTCCCGATTTAGACATATGACCAAATTTGGACAAGGGAGGATTAATAATCCTAACAGAGAGAGAAGACACGGATTTCGAGGAGCTGAGTTTTTCTAGGCAGCACGAATTTCGAGGTGGAAAGTTTTTGGATTGGCATGCATTCCAAGGTGACCGTACAATACGGTTTGAAGGGCACGATTTTCGAGGACAGTCAGGGCACATTTACCGATAAGGTTGACTCATTTATTGAGGCGGTGCTCTGCATAGATTTCAAGGCCGTACACAGGCCGTACAACACGTTTTTCGAGGTCCGTATCGTCTGTACGGACTGTACCTTTTTACACAGAAATCGAGGTTACATTTCTACACAAATTTCAAGGTGTTGGGCATGAATATCAAGGGTCTATTTCGACACGTTTTTCGAGGCTCAGTTTGGCACAGAAATCTAGAAAGTCTGGGTGCATTGAATGCAGTAGAGATAAGTTGTACTTTTGCTGTACTTGTTGTTCCATTTACTGAAAGAAATAAAAATACTCTCTCCTAACAGGTTTTCCCCTTGTGGATTTTTCCTGGGCATGTTGCCAAAAATTTACTTTCTGAAAATTTCATGGTGTGGATTTATTTTATTTTCTGTCATTAAAAGTTGAGTTACAACAGTGTTTATTTTAGTCTGAAAATTTATGTTATTTCCAACCTTATGCATTTCTGGGTTGGTCACTAAACTGAGTTATTTTTGATACTTAAACCGGTGGCTGAAACTGAGAAAAACTTACATGGTATCAGAGCTGAGTTGGGCAGAAAATTAATTTTTGCAGACAAAATAATTTCTAGAATTCAAAAAAGTGTCTTTTGACAACAGCAGCATTTTGTTGAAACTTGTTCTTTGAAAAATATGATTTCAACTGGACTGAGAATGGAGGATAGGCTTGATGGGGTTGGGAATTTTGTCCCATGGAAGGCCAAGATATTGCTTATATTGGGAGGAGAATGAGCTATGGGATGAGGTAGTCAATCATACTACAGCTCACCCCATTGTCATTCCCAATGCTACCACAGATCCAGTTGCACTGGCAGCCTTCAATAAGAAGGATATTAAGGCCAGGAGAATAATTCTTGATGCAGTTAAAGACCATGTTATTCCTCACATCTTGAGTAAAGACAACACATAAAATGTGGGATGCTTTGACCGGACTGTTTTAGAGCTCAAACGAGAATAGGAAGATGGTTTTGAGGGAGAAGCTGAAGAGTATCAGGATGGTCAAAGGAGAGGCTATGTTGTCTTACCTTACTAGGATCTCTCAGGTGAGAGATGAGCTTGCAGCAGTTGGGGAGGCGGTTCCTAGTGCAGAGTTAGTACGGACAGCTATGAACAAGGTGTCAAAGCCCTGGTCAGGGTTTGGTGGCTAGGGAGAACCTACCTGTAACACCTCGATTTTGACCCCGATTGCATTAAAAATGCATATGATGTAAATATTGTAATTAATCATGGTGTGGAGCTAAGGCAAAAGCCCCACCATCGATTTAGCGTTTTAAGTTTCGACGATTAAAAATCGTTGCTGATGGTATTTCGTGCTAGCCAGGCACGTTATAATTTTGGACATCATGTAAATATGCAATTTAATTAAAATACCCACAACCAACTATGTCAATGCAACATTAAAGAGATGGGGGCATGATTTCCTAAGGATAAGAGGGGGGGGGGAATATTCAAACCTTTGAGCCAATGGGGAAAAGCCAAATGTCAAGGGGAAAACCCATCAAGGTGTCAACCACCTTTCTTGTCTTATTCACCCAATCATTTATTTCTGCCAGAACTTGGTTGAGGTAGTTATTGCATGGGGATGGGAAGGGTATGGCAGTCCAAATTTGAATTGGAGAAGCCATCCGTTTTTGGGAAACATGATTTTGACTTATGGGGCAAGTTAACACTCAAAAATGCATGCCCATTCTGTTGTTCACCCATGTCCTCCATTTCCTCACGCAGTGGAAGCTTGGAGAGCTCTCTCCTTCACGTTTTTTGTCTACTTGCATGTTTCCCTCACGTGGGAAACAGTCTTCTTCATTTTTCCCCATGGCTGGGAAGTTGTTTTGGTAATGCTCAGTGCTGGGCTCTTTCATTCACGAATTGTTGTCGTTTTCCTCATTGTGCATGCCCAGGAAATCCGTTTTGGTGTTGTGGAGTGAATGGCCAGCAAAGATTTACGATTTTGGGGTTGTAGCAGTCGATTTGGCTCATACAATGCCCAAAATCGTTGTTGAATTCGAATTGCTCATCCTGGGTTGTTTTTCCCCATTTTATCAATCCGTTTTTTGTTGAAAAACGTTTTTCCTCAACCCGAAATTTTGTATCTTGCTGTGTGTGCATCTTTTGCTTTGGTCTGAACTAGTTTGGAGTGGAATTGGGTCTGAATTAGCTTGATAAACCTAGTGTAGAAGGGAACCTCACAGACAAATCAAGAGGGGTTGGTTTTTTTCTTTGCACACCCTAAAGAGCATTGGAAGGGAAGGCATAGCCCGAGGGACTGCGTAGCAGAGAAGGGGATGCTTCCTTGTGTTGGGTGTGTGGATGTTTTAGAATCCAAGCCAGATCTAGTGCAGGCGTCCATAGCTCTATGGTTGAGCTCACTAGCTTAGTAGTTCATCCTTTCCAGCTCCCTGGCAGCCTGATAAACCCAAATGTAATTTTGGCTTGGCTGAATTTTGATATATCTTTGGCAATGTGTGAGCCTGCTAGTGTTCCCTTATTCCTTGTGGGAATCATGCCCAGCTCGGGGGTGGCAGTGGTGCTGAGAGATTGATGAGCACACTGGCCTATGGTTGGGTGGAACATTGCAGCGACATAGCTGGTTGCGGGACAAACTTCTTCTCAAGATAAGTATCTCTTGTGCTTAACCTTTGCAACTGTAATTGTTTAATGAATGATGATGAACATGTTGAATTCTTGAATAAAAATGTAATTAATTCCGTTGTATATTGCATGTTTTATACATCTATGTATGTTTTTAACTTATGCATCTTATATTACGTTATGGGGCTTAGATTGCTCGAATTTGTTAGCAGTAATGTCGCGTCCTCTCTCTGGTAGAGGGGTGGGGACGTGACACTACCTACATGGGACAAAATGTGTGATGATTTTGTTCAGGAGGAGAATCGAAGGGGTCTTGTGGATGGCAGTGCTTCTACTAGTAGGGAGGATGAGGAGGATGTGGCTTTGACGGCAAAGGGGAAGAAGAAGAACAAGAAGGGTGGGGCCAAACAGTAGAATGGGCAGAAGAAGGATCTGAGCACTGTAAAGTGCTTTGCTTGTCATAAAATGGAACACTATGTTGGGCAGTGTCCGAACAAGAAAAATAAGAAGCAGCAACAGATAGTAGCTTCAGCGGAGGTCGACGATTTTGCAGCTAGATTTCAGAGAGAGTTTTCTCTGTGCACTGGGCATATTGATAGAGAGAGCATCTATTATCACCAGCGCGGATGTTGATAGAGAGAGGGAGTTCTCCTTGTTGACAGACCATTCTTACAGTGCATCTACTTCCAGCACTTGGTATATAGATAGCGGAGCTTCGAGCCACATGACAGGTGCTGGAGAGATGTTCTACAAGCTTTCACAGACAGAGACTGATGTGGAGGTGGTGTTGGGAGATGACTCATTAGTTAGAACAGTTGGACGTGGGACCATTACCTTTCAAAGGGAGTCCATGAGTCCCATGGTGTTGAGAGATGTATTGTATGTACTTGGGCTGAAAAAGAACTTGGTTTCAGTTTCCATGATTGAGGATCGGGGTCTTGGGGTGTCCTTCCTAGATGGACATGTGCGTGTGTTTCCCAAGACTGCAGGACCATCTGTTTCATTTGCCATTCGATTTAGATGTGGGAAACTGTACAGGCTCTTTTTTCATCCTTAGCATGCCTTGGCACATAGTAGCGGCAGTGAGCTTTGTGAGCTTTGGCATAGGAGGATGGCTCACTTGCATCATCCAGCTTTGGGGTTGTTGAGACATATGGTTACAGGTTTACCAGAGTTCAGCACATAGCAGAGTGATGTGTGCAAGGGGTGTGCTTTGGGAAAGTACACCAAGACTACTTTTCCTAGCAGGGATTCTTAACTTAATACATTCAGGATTGTGTGGACCGATGTCATCTGTTTCCTTGAGAGGATATGAGTACTATGTGACATTCATCGATCATCATTCCAAGAAGACCTGGATCTACTTCCTGAAGAGTAAGAAATCTAAGGAGGTCTTGTAGAGGTTCCAAGAGTTCAAAGCTCTTGTGGAGAACCAAACAGGGAGGAAGATATGGGTTCTCAGATCAGATAACGGGGGTGAGTATACCTCCAAAAAGTTTGATGGATATTGCAAACAGGAGGGTATCAGGAGGCAGTTGACGGTTCCTTACACTCCAGAGCAGAATGGAGTGGCGAAAAGGAAGAACAGGTCTATTGTTGGAGCAACCAGAGCTATGTTACATGACCAGTCACTTCCTTTCTTCCTTTAAGCTGAAGCATGCAGTACAATTGTATATCTTCAGAACAGGAGTCCCCATCGTGCCGTGGGGAACATGACACCTGAGGAATGTTTCACAGGCAAGAAGCCTGAGGTCAGCCATTTTTGCATATTTGGTAGTTTGACTTACTCTCATGTCCCTTCTAAGAAGAGGACAAAGTTGGAGCCCACCGCAGAGAAGGGCATCTTTGTGGGCTATGATGAGACTTCAAAGGCCTTTCGTATTTACCTTCCTTCTCAAAGGAAAGTTGTTGTGAGGAGGGATGTGAAGTTTGAGGAGGAGAGAGCCTTCAGAAAGTCTAGAGAGTTGGAGCAGGGAGAGCAGCAGGTTCCTGCACCTCAGGTTGTTTCACAGGTACCATTAGTGCAGCAAACAGGTTCACAGGTTTTCAGAGTTACATGACCACATAGTATGGGCATAGATTTACAAGTTTCAGTGTTTCATCCAGCAGAGTCTTCGAGGACAGGTTTTGTGTCTCAAATTACAGGTTCACCGTACAAAGGATCAGGATCACAGAGTTCACCAGTTGTTGGTACAACAGTTGCTGATTCACAGGTTACTGGGGATTCTACCTCTGGTAGTTCATCAGACGAGGACAAACCAGTGTGGGAGCAACCTTCAGGGAAGAAGAAGCCTAAGTGGCTTCAGGAGACCTTGAAGGAAGCTCAGGAGTTTGGGACACCCAGAGAGCCAGTGAGGGCTATTCATATGCCATGACTTCTTGGTGGCTTTACAAGCTAAAGCATGCTGCGGATGGTAGTGTGGAGAAGTACAAGGCCAGGTTTGTAGTGCGGGGGTTTTCACAGATTGAGGGAGTGGATTATGATGAGACCTTTGCGCTGGTTGCTCGGTATACTTCGATTAGGGAATTGATTTCCATTGCAGCGGAAATGGGTTGGAAGATCCATCAGATGGATGTGAAGACCGCATTTCTCAATGGAATCATTCACGAGGAGATTTATGTTGAGCAGCCTCAGGGCTTTGAGATTCATGAGAGAGAGACTCATGTTTGTAGGATGAAGAAAGCCTTGTATGGGCTGAAGCAAGCTCCTAGAGCTTGGTACTCCAAGATCGATTCTTACTTGCAGCAGATGGGGTTTCAGAAGAGTGAGGCAGATCTGAATCTCTACTTCATCATGGTTGGAGATGATTCGCTCATTCTTCTGTTATATGTGGATGACTTATTTATCACAGGGGGAGAGAGACCCATTGCAACTTGCAAGAAAGGTCTTGCTTCAGAGTACGAGATGACAGATATTGGGTTGATGCTCTATTTTCTGGGATTGGAAGTTTGGCAGGAGCCTGGACATATTTTCCTAGAACAGGGAAAGTATACTGTTGATATTCTGAGGAGACTTAGGATGGAGGATTGCAGGCCGATGTCGACACCGATGGTCACCAACTGGAAGAAGCTTCATGCTTTTAAGGGAGAGTTGGTGGATTCTACATTATATCGTCAGCTCATTGGTTCATTGATGTATCTGGTAAACTCTTCGCCAAATTTGTGTTTTGTGGTGAACACTCTCAGTTAGTTCATGGTTGAGCCTAGGAGAGTGCACTAGGTAGCCACAAAACATGTGTTGTGCTACCTTGCAGGGGCAGTGGAGTATGTTCTGGACTACAGGAGGTCGGATGGGATCAGGTTGATTGGCTTCACAGATTCAGATTGGGCAAGCAGTGTGGTAGATCGAAAGAGCACTTCCGGATGCTGTTTCAGTTTGGGCTTGGCAGTCGTGTCGTGGTTCAGTCGAAAGCAAAAGTCTGTTGCTTTGAGTTCTGCAGAGGTTGAGTATATCGCACCCAATCATGCCAGTTGCGAGGTGTTGTGGGTTCGCAAGTTGCTGGTGAATTTATTTGGTTAGGAGCTGAGGCCTACGATGATCTACTGTGACAATCAGAGTTGCATCCAGCTCTCTGAGAATCCAGTATTTCATGACCGGTCAAAGCATATTGAGATTAGGTACCATTTCATTCGAGATTATGTTCAGAGAGGAGCAGTGACTTTACAGTACATTTCCATTGATGAGCAGGTTGTAGATATTCTGACGAAATCTTTGGGGAGGGGCAAGTTTGTCTTCTTCAGGGACAAGTTGGGAGTGGTGCAGAACACCTTCCTTGGTAAGAGGGAGTGTTGATTTTTGTACCTAGGAAAGTGTTCCCCTAGGTGACTTTAAGCCTTAGTCACTTAAAAAGGGAAATTAAAGTGACCCTTGCATTAAATGACTTGAGATGAGCATTTAATGTGACTTTAGAGATTAAAGTCAAATTTTGATAAATTTAAGTGGGTGAGTGAATTTAATATTTATGAGAATTAAATGAGAGAATTTAATCTCATCCATTGATCTAGTCTAATCTCAGCCATTGGATTAGATGGCTCCTCACCTGCCTAGGGTTCAGACAAAAGCAAGGGAAAAGGCATTTTACCTCACTTTTGCAAATTGAAGTGAGAAGAGGAGAGAAGAGAGAGGAGGCACGAATTTTGAGGAACTGAGTTTTTCCAGGAAGCACGAATTTCGAGGTGGAAAGTTTTTGGATTGGCACGCATTCCAAGGTGATCGTACAGTACAATTTGAAGGGCATGGTTTTCGAGGATAGTCAGGGCACATTTACCGAGAAGGTTGGCTCATTTATTGAGGTCGTACTCTGCACAGATTTCGAGGCCATACACAGGTCGTACAACATGTTTTTTCGAGGTCCATATAGTCTGTACAGACTATACCTTTTTGCACAAAAATCGAGGTTACATTTCTACATAGATTTCAAGGTGTTGGGCACGAATATCGAGGGTCTATTTTGGCATGTTTTTTGAGGCTCAGTTTGGCACAAAAATCAAGGAGGCATTTTGGCACAGAAATCGAGAAAGTCTGGGCGCATTTAATGCATTAGAGATAAGTTGTACTTCTGCTATACTTTATGTTCCATTTACTAAAAGAAATAAAAATACTCTCTCTCCTAACAAGTTTTCCCCTTGTGGGTTTTTCCTGGGCATGTTGCCAAAAATTTACTGTGCCTGAAAATTTCATGGTGTGCATTTATTTTATTTTCTGTCATTAAAAGTTGAGTTACAACAATGTTTATTTCAGTCTGAAAATTTATGTTATTTCCAGCCTTATGCATTTCTGGGTTGGTCATTAAATTGAGTTATTTTTGACACTTAAACCGGTGGCTGAAATTGAGAAAAACTTACACAGCAAACCTAAAAAAAATTCTTAGCTTCAAGTAGGTTTGGTGAACCTCATGGTGGAACCTGAAGCCGAATTTGAACCTAAAGGGAAAACCTAATTTTATCTTGCATGGGTTTTGAATTTGTTTTTTCATTTTTATTAAAAAGGTGTTAACCCTAGGGAACTAATTTACAATTGGCCTTAAGCACTGTAGCTGAAGATTCATCTAGTTCCTCTCGCCCATGGTTTGGGCCTATTCTGAGCGCTAGAAAGAAGTGGTCTTGGCATTGATGGTGACACAAGTGATAAGCCTACAGATGCTAGCGTTTCTTTTATTCATGAATCTGATATTTACAATTCTAATGCCTTTCCTATCCCATGTGCTCTTGATTATATAGAGCTTTATGATTTTACAGTAGGCCCCAAGAATATAAATTTTGACCATGTTTTAAATTTTGTGAAATAATTTCAGGGATTATAACTATTTGACAGTATGGACTTGCTTTTAAATTTTGAAATTTGAAGAATATGTTCTACTTTATTTTGCAATTTGCAGTTGCACTCGGATGTTCAAATTCTGATCATGTTTTAATTTAGTGAACTTTTTTCAGGGATTATAAGTATTTGACATTATGGACACCTTTGAAGTTTGAAGAATATGTTATACTTCTTTTTGCAACTTGCAGTTGCATGGTATGTTTAAATTTTAATAGCAACATTGAGAATTGGATTTTATTATGATTAAGTTACTCATATGTGTTTATTGATCATGATCCTTAAGTATTTATTGATGTTGATTTCTTGCTATTTTATGTTTTGTTTCATTTTAAAGTTTATATATATTGAAAAATGTATAGAGTCTAGACAAACATAATGGCGAACCTCATCTGAACCTCATTGGAAAACTCAAATTTGAACCAAACCTAATCATTGCTTAACTCGAACACAAACTCGAATAATGTGACTTAAAGTAGAGGTATAACTATTCAACTAGAAGTTGCAATCCAAATATCCAAAGCCTAGATGGCTAGCGAAAATTTCCGAGGCATGTAAAAGTAAAAGGAGTACAAATTAGAGCCCACATATTGGCTCATAGTTGGAGATAGACTGTTGAAGCAAATCTTCATGACCTTGGCTATTAAGTATGCCTTTGAGCAAAAAATTGCTCTTCAAAGTTCAAATAGACACAAAATGAGTAACGATGGAGCTAAAAATTGCTCAAGACTTCTAAACCGTTATAATATTGATTTTCAAGCCCAAAAGACAATTGATGAGCACAAGGAAGCAATGTAATATGCGAGGATGTGGTGCCAAGAATGATTTCAAGAAAATAAACGCCCATGCAAGAGATTCATTGTGACAAACCACTTTCCCTCTCTGAGATTATAATAGCTTTAAAAGCAATGGACGATAAAACTTGGCAAAATTAGATGGTTTCTAGTGTGATTTCTATACAGTCACGTGGAAATTTAAACGAGTCAATCTATTTAAATTTTGTTAGGAAGCCCTGATATTTGAGTCACTAGGATAGATTTATTCAAGGACATATTAAGTTATCTACAAAGAAGGAATCTTAAGATTATTTTGCATTAGCATCCCATCATATTACGTAATATCTCATTCAAGATTTTTGGCCAAGGCGCTAGCAATGAGAGCTCAACACATTTCACCTTAATTGTGAGGATTGATTAGACGAGATTCATCTAGTGAATTCATGTACATCCAACAATACAATGAGTCTTGTTGGGCATCGAATGGGTTTAAGCTGCATGCCAACACACCCTTTTCATTCCATGCTACTTACTAGAGGACACTATTTGACAAGCCCTTGGTGTTGATATTTGCACTACTGATTTAGATGCTCAGCAGAGCTAGCTCCTTCCTCCCTCAGAAGGCCATTGCAATTTATTTGCAAGACTGTCTCTTTGCTGCAATGTTCTAAAAATTGAAATCAAACTCGAAACCATCTGAGGATCAGACCAGACTCCAATCGGGACCATCACATAACTCGCTAAATGAACCAATTTTTAAAAAATACATAAAATTATTGCGATTTATTTGCAAGACTGTCTCTTTGCTGCAATGTTCTAAAAATTAGAATCAAACTCGAAACCATTTCAGGATCAGACCGGACTCAGATCGGGATCATCACATAACTCGCTAAATGAACCGATTTGTTAAAAATACATAAAACATGATTGATTATATATATCCAAGATTTCAAACATGAGAGAGTATTGAGTAAATATGTAAACTCTGCTCATGTATATACCAGGTAAAGATGGATATAACCAGCGTAGATCCATCTTAAAGGGGATCTACCAAGCGATGAGAGGGATCAAATCTCTCCAAGTGCAAACCCTTCTTCAACATTTGCAATCTAATTTGTGTAGTTTCATAAATATACCATTGTAAATGTTTTAAATCTAATTTTGAGGCAACATGTTAATTTTTATAATATTTTATTATTTTTTAAAAAGCACAGGTGTCAGCTCAGCTCTAGGATGAGCGTGGAAGAAATTACACATTCCCCTACGGGGCTGTAGAATGAGCCTCTCAATGCAACAAAATGGCATTGAGTGCAATACATATCCAAACAAAATACATAAACAACTAGGCTCTAAATGCCTCTAGAGTCCAAAAGTCAACATGATACAAACTACTAGCCTACTCAATATCATTGATCATTGAACAACTATATTTAGGGTTTAGGGGTGGGAAAGGGTAGAATTAGTTTTTTTTAACCCTTATGGCCACACCCAGACCTTTTGGGATAGAACTGGACTAACTGACTAGTTCAGACAAGTTCCGAACTGGTCTGGACAGGTTCTGGTTCAGTTCGGACAGGTTCCAGACTTGTTTAGTATGGAACTGCCCCCCAAACTGGTTCAATAGTTCAGAGGGTTTGATGGTTGGACTAGCCAAACCAGCCTGTTTCGAATCCAGATCGGATAATTTTAAAACCATTGCTTTGCTGGCTCTTCTTTACCTTCCAGTGTTCACTTTTTTGTTTTAACCCACTTGTATGTTTTATGTCATTTCCTGCTATTAATTTGTACTCAACTTTTGTCTCCTTTTAAGGGATGCTTCTTGCACCCCACTTTTATTTGGCTATAAATTCTCGCTGTATTTTCTAGTTCCTTAAACCTATTTGATCTTTCACAGACAATTATCTCATTATGATAGAATTTGAAAAAGTTTGTGTTAAGGTTGAGTGGCCTTTCGTTCTAGATATGAGATAGCACTGGGCTTTATAAATTATTGCATTTAGGAAGTTGAAATCCTCCTCTTGGCCCACTCCCAAGGACAACGATGACCCCCACCTGATGCAGGCCTCAGCCTGTCAGCTGCTTAATTTATGGCTATTGTTGTGTGCTTTAGTGAAAAATCATTATAATTTCTATGGCTATGTACCAAGGAAATTGCGTTATGTGTGGCTTTAAGGGCTTGATGTATGCCTGGGTGGTGATTTTAAAAGATGTTATGATCTTGGGCAGAGATGACACTTTCTAGGGCTTTAGCCTAGAGTTCACTTTTGCTTGTGGTGACTGCCAGGCAGCCCGCTTTCTTTTTGTAAAAATGCCAATATGTACATTATTGTCTGTAATATGTATTAATAATTTAATAGTTAAGGGAAGCATTTTATCCCCAAAAAAATAACCCTCTTATCTGATGCAGCAACTAGAACTTCCATCAAGTGCACCTGATCAAATGAATTCGGTTAGAACTTCCATCAATTGCAACTGATCAAATGAATTTGGTCTGCTCAGATCAATTAGACAAGGTTCTTTGCCAGTTCCTACTTTGCATGCTCTTAGTATAATCTCTAGGCTGCCTATTGCAGGAAGGTGGCACACGGAAGAATAAATGAAATTCCTACCAACTGGAAACTGCCAACAACTGATCCATGGACACTTTGTTAATAGATACTTTCTTAACATTGACTGAGAAGTGAGAAACTCTAAAAGAACCGAGAAGGGAGAAACTCTAACAGAATCCCTGAATTCAATAGAAATTTTCAACAAGATTTCCAGCACCAAATCAATGGAAAAAAGCGATAGCATTACAGACAAAGCTAGTGGAAGAATTTTGATTGACTGTTACCTTTCAATAGTCTTGGATTGAGCCAAGGCATATAACCTTGGCAGTTCCTTTTGCATCATGACATCATTTTCTGGTCTATGGCAGTACATGGTCTAAAGGATTGAGACGGTAATTCATATTAAACCATGAATCTGATTTTTTTAGCTGCTAAATTCAAAACTATACGAAATTGTTAGTAGCTATGCATGCTTATTGCTCAATGTGCTGATGGAACAGAATCATCCCAACAATCAACTCAATTGCTTAATACTTTTCTATGGACGGAGTTGAGCATAAATGGGATTTAATTATTTCATTGGGTTGAATGGGAGATTCATTGTTTGAACAAAGGATGAATGGCCTCAACATTATTAATGTCAAGCTTTAAGGTGTAGCACTTTATGCCAAGTGGTTTACCAAAGCCCTAGAGGGAAATCAAGCAGGGAAAGTGCTCATTAGGAACAAAGTTCTGGAAGAAATGCCACAGGGCAAGCTGATATCAAAAGGCCTATAATTCCATGATCTTTTAGTTACACCAATGCCTATCATATTTTGAGGGTCTTTGTATTCCAAAGCAATCTGAAGGCCCGGGAGACCTGCAATGGGTATACTTAATGCAGTAAGTCTTGGCATTCAAACTATAAAGAACCTATATGACACTGCGAAGAGGGAATGTCTTCTGAAGCACAATGAGCAAAAATTTAAGCTCTTTAATATTGATATGATTGTCATAGAAAAAGTAAAGGAGAACGTACTTAAAAACCGCCAAATTTTGGAAGGAATGGTCCTGAACTTTTAAGCCTTTCACAAGCTCCCCGCTTTGATACTTATAGATGCTTGTCAAATAAACTCTCATAGAAAACAAGCTTAAAAGATATTGGAGACTAGGCTCAAAGTAGTCGACATGATGGTTCTGCTTAAGTAAAATATTGAATGCATTTGCAGATTCAAAGAAGGGTTTCTTTACACGGTATTTGATTCACAAGGCCTAGTAACGGGCTCTCCAACTAGATAAGATGGGCATAACCCTCCTGCCCCCTTCGTACCTGAGAAGTGTAATTTCTGAACTTGTTTTAGAACCGCCTGCATGCTAGGGCACTTTGGAAATAGATATCAAATGATCCATACAATACTGCATGCCGCCATCATCTAGGAAGTGTAGTGGATTGAGCAATAATTTTGAGTTTCAATTTATATGGCAGCATTTCAGAATTGAAACACTCTATTTGGAAGGAGTCAAACTATGTCATGCTCGGAAATCATTTTCTAGAAAAATATATTGCCGCTTAATTGACTACTTTTCCTTTATATTTGTTCTTTTTACATCAAAGACTAAGCTTAAAAGGTGGCAAAAAAAGTTAGACCACTCAAGGAGATTTTAATAGGTCATTGAGGTCATGCACCATGCACAGTTAGTCAGGTCCCTCTAGATGAGGGGGCCTTCGAAAGTGGGCCACTTATTTGCAGTTGTTCTTGTTAGAGGTAGATGAGGCATTCTGCTACTCCAAATTCCTCTAGTGTTGAGCTAGGCCAACAGAGGGATGTCACCAACCTCCACCGCATTTCAACAAGTGCCTAACTTTAAATGTGGCTATATCGGAGACGGAGATATTAGAGGATGTTAATTTGAGGGTGGCTGAGGCACAGCAATATAAGAGCCGGACGGATGGGGTGACACTGACAAGCATCAATAAGATCTGCTTACAAGTGATTCAGCAATCTCTGTTCCTTCATGGATCTGTTGTTCCATGCATCCACTTCCATCACTGTACAAGTTTTCTGTATTGTGTACTCTCTGGCAGGCTTAAAGGTCATTAATTTTGTCTTTCAAACAATTGCTTTCAGGAAATTTGAGGACATGTGAAATTGTAGTGCCAATTTTGTTCTTCAGTTGCTCATGATCGGCACAATTTTGAAATTATCTCTACCCTGACAGGTATATGTGGCTAGTATGCTTGAGGATTGCCTTTTTTTTTTTTTTGCAGGTCTGCTNCTGTGAGTGGGTAACTACAATGAAAAAAATTGAGGTCCAACATTTAATATAAAAGATAAAATAGAAACAAACCAACCATTTGTTAATTTACATAAAAAAGAAAACTAACATAAATCCATCTTAATCCCAAATCTTTTAAGTAGTGCTAGGTCTACACCTTTTATTTTTTATCCTTCTTGGTGTTGATAGAATTTTGAAGTTAAGATGTATCTATATTAATTGATATCTCCTTTGATAATAGGAAGCTATTTTCAAGTAAAAACATAATTTATAAAACCTGAATGCTTAACGATTTGGAACAAAATGCACATCAAGATTCAACAAACGAGGTTTTTATAACCAGAAGCACGCTATTAACCAAGATAGCGATAAGATCATATTTTTCCCAAAGAATTGTTTGCATCATCTGTTGCATATTTTTCAGAAATGGTCAAACAATCAAGTTTTTTTGGCAGACATGAAGAGAACATTTTAAAACAAAGGCACATTATATCCACCAACCAATCATTTCTAGAAAACGGATTGATGATCAATTCTATGCACTAGTACTGTCTTTTCTATAGCTTAAATACAAGGAAGCCGATTGACAACCCACGGTTAACTAATTTTCCAATGACCAGTCCATATCCTGCTTTGCCTAGTCTTTTACTTGCCACTCCACCATGGTCCAATGATCAACAAGGGGATTTTGAATCACTCTGCCCATTGATGCTACAATGAGCAGTGCATCTGCACCTTTGCCTAATCACTTATTTCAACGACATTCTCACAATTTCCCAACAGTGGGAAAACTTAGTAAATATTTCTAACGAAATTGAAGTAAATACTGATCCATGTACAGTAAGTTGACCAACCATTTCTAGAAAACTATTTGATGACCAATTCTATGCACCAGTAGTCATTTCTGTTGCTTAAATACAAGGAAGCAGATTAACGACCCACGGTAAATTAATCTTCCAATGACCAGTCAATATCCTGTTTTGCCTTGTCAAATTATCCATTAACTAGTCTTTTCCTTGCCACTTCACCATGGTCCAATGATCAACAAGGGTATTTTGAATAACTCTGCCCATTGATGTTACAATGAGCAGTGCATCTGCACCTTTGCCTAATCACTTATTTCAATGGCATTCTCACAATTTCCCAACAGTGAGCAAACTTCGTAAATATTTCTAACGAAATTGAAGTGAATATTGACCCATGTACAGTAAGTTGACCAATAATAGAATGGATATAATAAAGGGATGAAGTGTTCCATCATTTAAACAACCCACTACCCTTAGTTTGGCATTAGCCCTCCGAACCTATAATCCTCTTTTTAGCGTATTTTGTCTTGTGACATAAGCTCAACACAGTAGAGTACTTGAGCGAATATAGTAGCACAAACCAAAACACTAATCTTCAAGAAGTGCAAGTATTTACCAGCACATCTATGTCTCCTAATAGTTTGTATAGCACTCAATATTATCACTCAATGGAAGCAGAGTCTCTGGTAGTGTTCACACTGTAATAACACCCATTGCCATTATAGGATGGAGCATAACATCACTTAAAGGATAGCATAATAGAGTCCATTCTTGAAGGCTATGTCATTCATTTTAAAAGCCGGGACACGCTTCTCTACTGAACAGAGAAGTACACTATATCTTTGAAGATATCTTATATATTTTTTGGACCAACACGGCTTCAAAGCAATCAATTGTTTGGATTGCTTTCTTAGGTTCCAAAGATCAAGATTCGAATGAAAAACATCCAAAAAAGTTTGATTTTGCGGAATCATTTTAATCAAAACACACTTCTTTGTGTTCTCGTTCATACTGCAAGTCCGTGTTGTCCGAAGCTGCATGGGCAGAAACGTGGAATTTCTTAATTTCTCGACTCTTAAAGTATAAATAAAACCCCAAATCCAAATTCTCTTCTTGCTTGCTACAAAAGACCTTCGGCATGGTAGGTTAAATAAAACAAGACGAGGTAGTATCAGTTTCATGTCCGATATTCCTATCTTGATAATATTAATGACCAAAGTATATTTATTGACAAATAACAATCTTTCTCCATAATGGAATATTTAGCATGTGCATACTAATGCCAAAATCACATTTACCGTGGCACGAACTAAAAATAAAGGTCAAAGCTTGGTCGGTCATAAATAATCTCGAACATATTGAATTACCCCCTCAATGAGTTCCTGCTCCGTTATTTTCAATCTATAATGGCAATGAGCACATTCATGCTCCCCTTCAGACATGGAATTATAAAAGAATGTTGATGTACAAAATTGTCTACAGTATATAACACGTTGTTGTCTGATCGCTCTTGAAGCCGGCAAGAGCTATCCATTGAGCTGCAGAGCATTTAATGCGGCTATAGCAGCCTTGCTGACCCTTGGATCTGGAGCATCTCCAGATCCAAGGGTCAGCAAGGCTGCTATAGCCGCATTAAATGCTCTGCAGCTCAATGGATAGCTCTTGTCCTTGAAGCCTACCTCAAATAAATAAAGAATGGTCTAAATAATTTAAGAAAGAAATAACATGGTTGCACTGGTACTATGCTGTACCTAATGAGCTCTTCAAGAAAATCAATGCTACCCTATCGTAATGATCTCTTCAAGAAAATCAATGCTACCCCATCTTTGCAGTTCAAAATTTCTACAAACTGCTGCTCGGAACCATGATGGCAAGGTGAAACTGTGAAATGTATTGTGGAATACTTGTGTCTCATAGTTCCAGGCAATCCATACAAAAACCATTACACAATTTTATCAATTCCAGGCAAGCCGTACTTACTGATGATGACGTTTCTGAAAGGTGGATAATGCTCACTCATCATGATGACCTCCTCTTTTACAAAGAAAAATTGACTTAACCATTATCTCTTGTTCAAAAAGTTAGTTCTCATCGTACTATTGTGTATACCACACACATATCTATGTATACCAGCATAGATTTACTTTAAACTTGGGTATTCAAGTACTAAGAGGGATTCAATTTATTGAGATGTAAATTTTATTTTCGATATAGTTTTAATTTTTTTATTTTATGAGCTTACTTGTTATTTTTTGTGATGTTTCACTCAGGTGTGACAATATCTCCCTATACTATACTAGCCTATATAGCACCTCCTACTCTCTGTGCAACAACTTAATACTCTCTGTGCAACAACTTAAAAAAATAATAAAATGCCTCCGATGGTGAACGATTTCCATCCTACAGACTTGCCCAAAACTTTGACCTGACAGGCTCTACAAGTAGAACCATGCACATTTGTAAGGTTCCAGCAGAATAACTGTCACGTCAATGCTCTGAGCAGAGAATCTGCATAATTTGTCCTCTACAACACCTACTGGCAATAAAAACAAAAACTTAATGAACTAGGAAATTACTGAGATACATAACTTTAATATAGACAGTAAAGTAAATCACCATCTAACAACATTGACCCACCTTGGTCTTAGTGGACATAAAAATCGAAAAGTTAAAAGAATACTAAACTTATTAAAACAGTTGAGGTCAATTCTGAGAAGAGAATACCAGTTTAGGATGGTCACAATTTCCTGCATATTCTGATTGTCTTGAATTTTCTTCTTTTTTATTAATGATATCTCCAAATAAGTCCAGAGCAGGCCATCTCTCTTTTGACAGTGAAACCCATATGAGATCGGATGCACACAGGTGCCTCCAAAAAGCAGAGGAAGAACCCAACGCACAAAGCTCCGGAACCTGCTAAGAATTAACCCTTTTGTTTCTGAATAAGCTCAAATAAAATTGAATTTTCCAAAAGAATATAATATCCAAAAAAAGTTGCAAAGTCCACCCCCAAAAAACCTGACCCAATTATATTTGTGATTCCCAAACGAATACAGCCCAGCAAAAAAATTGAACAATACCAATGAAATTTTTTTTGTTTAAACATAATACAACCCGAAAAAAATGTCAACAAAGCCAATTCGGTTCGGTTTATCAGAACAAAATATGAGCCCCCCAAGATGAAACAAGACTAACAAATTCTGCTCTTCTTCAACAAACCCAATTCTTCTGCTCTTCTTCAACAAACCCAATTCGGTTCGGTTTATCAGAACAAAATATGAGCCCCACAAGATGAAACAAGACTAACAAATTCTTCTCTTCTTCAGAAATTCCCAGCAACTCCAATAAATATCAATTACCCAAAACTAGAATCCCCAAATAGAATCTCCTCCCATGAAAATTAAAAAAGATAATTATTTCTTCAAAATATTAATCTCTCTGAAAAACTTCATAAACATAGTATCATCATCATCATCAATAGAATATAAATTGATAATCCTCCGTATTGTTACCTGAAGCTTGGATGCAATATAGAGAGCCACATCATTGGGTAGATATTTGTCTTCCAAAGCCCATGAAGAGCTCGCGGCATCTTCTTCAGTGTTTACAGTTGTCTGATTCATAGTATCCTTAAATCTGCAAACTGGTCTATAGCATATGACCTCGAAATTACCAAAACTGTTAATCTCTGGTTTATAGTATATGGCCTCAAAATCGACAATATATCTCCTGAGTGTTGTTTTTATTTTTAGCTAACTTAGAGACAAGGGAAAACTGACTATGAGAAAGTTGATTCGTAGGAATCTCATTCTCGAGAATTTATTACAAAGAGGCCTTTGATGCCCATCATGTATGGCAATAGGTGCGCTTGGTCTTAACGTAAGCTTTTATTAATTGACTGATTTATTCGCACCGTGTGTGTCCCAATTCATGAGAAATTTTCGACCTGGAAAACACGGTTAAGAACATAGAAAGAGATTATAGGTTTAAATCTGGTACAACGTAGTGAAACGGTTCTTAACGGACAAACAATTAGTTTTATATAACAAATTGCGAGAAGGTTGGGCTGTAAAATTAAAAATTATTATTATTATACTATTAATTATTAATAATTTTATAAAATTAGTATTCTTAAAAATAGATTTGTTGTTATTAATTTAATTTTTCTTAGAAAAAAACATCTTAGTTTATTATATTGATAATAAATCATATATTACAGATAGGAATGATCTCCTTTCAACCTTTTAAGCATAAAAAATATCATAATTTTACAATTTTAGAAGTTAAAAAAATGTAGATTGAATTGAATGATTCGGTCATATATAGAAGCAAAAAACTAAAGCTTTAATCCTACCTCCACCTTTGATGGGAGAGAAAAACCAAGGAAGGATGTAAGGAAACAATCAAAGTGGGATATCCATGAGGGTTCCATGTATGTTCATCCTCATTATTCTTTTCTCATCTATGCCATATCCCTTCATCGATAGCTAAACCTTTTTGGAAAGATGTCTCATCTCCACATTCTTTTCGCGGTACACATGCTAAAAGGAGAGAGAAAGAAATTGGTCCAATAATCTAATGATGTATTCGGAGATGGGAACCAAATATAAGTTCTTGGGAGGTCTTTTGGTGGACATCCAGTTGATCACTAACTTTGAATCTCCAAAGACTTGGATCTGATTTACTCCTTTAAGTGTTGCCAGAGTAAGGGAGAGTTTTAATGCAATAAACTCCACCTTGTTATTTGTGGACAATCCCAGACCAGCTGCAAAGGATATAGAGTGTGAGGCATATAGATGTAAAGATGCCTCTCGCACCTCCCTTGTTAGGGTTGTAAGAGGCAACTCTATGAAAAAAAACCAAGGAGTGTCTCTATCGAATTATTCAAGGAAAACTCTGTTACAACAATAATAGTAAATAATTAGGTTATAGTTCCATTAGTAATAGTAATTCAGTATTAAGTATAATTATGAAGAGAAATGTCTCTTCAACATTTGCTGGCCAAGCCATATTTAAGGCGGCCATATCCATTGTAATAAATCATCTATCAATTAATTCATATTTTATTATTCAACATGAAAGTCGGATTCGACTCTTAACAGTCTAACCAAATACTGTTGTACCAAATGGTATCAGAGCAGATTTGCTCCTTCGCCACTGAGCTCGATTTCAGCTCATCCTCTCTTCCCTCCCACGCTACTCCTCTCTCGCAAAACGTAGTCTCCTCTCATCTTAACTCCGACCACCCCCATTTCTCATTTAAGCTTCCTTCCATCACCTTTCATTCTTCACAACCTTTCATTCCACACCTCACCACTCTGCCTGCACACTCCCACAATCCACATGCTCTCATCTCTCTTCGCTATCCCCATCCACCTGTTGCGTCCTTTGCTTTCCCCTGCTCGCGGTTGCTCCACCTTCCCTCTTGCGCTACCTCCACTTCTCCCTTGCGTTGCCTACAAACCACCTCTTGTGCGCTCCACCACCATCCGCCGCCACTTCTTCCTTCACACCCACACTGCCCCACCAGCCTAGCCCCTCAACGCTCCACCACCATCCACCGCCACTTCTGCCTTCACACCCACGCTGCCCCACTAGCCCAACCCCTCAGCTCCATCTCCACCCACACCAACTTTCTGTCTCCTCCACACGAACCCTAAATGCCAACTCTCCTTCTCCTCCACGCAAACCCTAAACCTACAAAAAAAACAATTTTTAATAAAAATTAAATCTTATATATAATAATAATATATTATTATTATAAAATTTATTTTTTAAAACTTAAAAAAAAAACTATATACCTCAATATTATATAGTTTATAAAAAAACAATAATAATATTAATTAATTAATTAATATTTATTATTATTAAAAAAAACAAATTCCACCCTCACAAGCCAAAATAGCGTTGAAGTACACACCTCCACATACAAGGTCCAAGACCATAAAGACCAAATCGAAAAAATGGAGAAGGACATCAAGTCCCTTGTCGCTAACCAAAAAATCTTGAAGGAAGAGATGAAAAATAACAATACGATGCTTAAAAAAGAAATCAAAGACAAAGTTGTTCTGGTACTAGAAAGAAGGCTAGATGAAATATTTTACATCCTGAACAAAAAACAAAAAGACTTGGATGACGAAATGAGTACCATGACTCAAAACATAAAGACCATAACACAGAACTTGAGCACCATGACGCAGAACCATAATACATTAATGGAGGTGTTACAAAAACTAATGCCTAGTACATACCATGTCAACACTCTAGACATTTTAGATGCCTCATGTCTTGTTTCCACACAGGAAGCACTTGCCAAGAATCAAGAAGATCTGCAAAAAGAAATAAGGATTAACAATGTGATGCTTAAGCAAGAGAGAGAAACAAAAGTACTGCCAGATATGGAGGAACGATTAAACAACAAAATAGACGCTATCAGTAATATAGTAGAGAAGGAAAAAGCTAAAAATCACCACCAACAACGAAGCAGTTCAAATATGTCGGTTGCATCGTCCAATAGCTCCGAGCCACCATCAAACCGTAAAGCAAAAGGCAATCACTATCACCCTTACATAGTGTAACCACCTAAGGAAAAAATAGAGTTGTCGAAATACAATGGAAGTGAAGACCAATGTGTTGCCTGGCTAAACAAAGCGGAAGAATACTTTGACATTTACAATATTCAATTTGACGAGGAGAAGGTGAAATATGCGTCGATGCATATGGAAGGGTACGCCTATAATTGGTACTTATGGTGGAAGAGAGACATTTTTTCCTACACCTGGAATTTGTTCAAAAACGATTTTTTAATAGGTTTCAAGGAATCAGAGAAGATGAATCTTTCAGTAAACTTACCATATTACAACAGGTCAGGAGCATTGAGGAATTCACACATAAGTGGGAATCCTTATTGACACGATTATTTGGGTTGTTTGACAAACAAAGACTTGAAACCTATCTAGGAGGTCTTAAACCATACCTCCAAAAAGAATTAAAGTTGCATGACATAACTAACGTAGAAGTATCAAGACATAAAGCAAAAGCTGCAGAACGCAAATTGGAAGGAATACAGACAAGAGGTGATAACCATTATCGACAAGAAAAAGAGACACAATGTAGGTACTGTGAAGATAATTGTTCACCCGACCATCAATGCCACAAAACTCAATCATATTCCTATGAAATTGAAAATAGGTCGGAGTCATCTAGCAGTTACTTTGATAATAGAAAAAAGAAGAAAAACATATGTCGTCGATGCGATGATGATTGGACCCCAGGCCATAAATGTAGGAACAATCAGACAATACGGTGCATAATCATGAATGGAAATGAAGTGCAAGTCTCTGCACAAGAAATCTTGTCCGATTCTAATACCGACACCGAATCTGAATGAAGGACGACATTAGGAAAATACTCAAGCTTTGAGGACAAAGCTTTCTTAAGGGGAAGGCAATGTTACAACAATAATAATAAATAATTAGGTTATAGTTCCATAACTAATAGTAATTCAGTATTAAGTATAATTATGAAGATAAATGTCTCTTCAACATTTGTTGGCCAAGCCATATTTAAGGCGGCCATATCCATTGTAATAAATCATCGATCAATTAATTCATGTTTTATTATTCAACATGAAAGTCAGATTCGACTCTTAACAGTCCAATCGGATACGGTTGTACCAAACTCTTCTAACTTTCAGTAGGGGATTGTCTAAGGAGGAAAATATTTAAAACAACAAGGCACTTGGAAGCACACATAACAGGATAAATATGCTTCTCCTCAAATAAAACAAGATTCCTTGAACATCAGACGAACTAAATAGTATTATTATTATTATTATTAAAATTTATAAAAAGTATTAATAGTTGTAATATTTCAGGTTTGACTTTTTAAAACTAGCACATCTGCAAGTGATGGAGATGAAAATTTCCATAGGTATCAATTATTTATTATAAAAACAAAGAATAAACATGTAAAATAAATGTGCCCCAATAGAACAAAGATGTAAGATCATGTGTCAACAATACAAGAATTTAATGACCAGTGGATACGTGTTGTGAAATAAAAACTAACATGCGCAGTGATAACATCAAAGGATTCACTCGCCTGTAATATCCTCAGTTTGACCTTTGTAATATATTTAATTAGATTTAAATGATTTAATTATTTTAGTATGGATTCCTCGCTCGGAGCTCAAGGTCAAGGCCCGACTAGTGAATGGCTAGGCATGTATGATGTATATTGTTATTCGACCATTTGGTTGGCTTGTCATGCTAACTTGAGATATGTAAATATTATGTGCATAAATACTAAAATGGTCCAAGAATGGTTGTGTAAAGAGCGCCAAAGGGGTTATGATTCCACCAGAGGGGAAGACGATTAAAGGGGTCTTATGGGGGATTAATCATTTGTTTCCAATTGCCAACCTTAAAACTCACCCAAAATTTTGTCATGTGCCTTGAATAAGCCAAATATCTCCTTTTTTTTACCATTTTCCAATTATGCAAGTTTTGACTTGGAAAACTCTATTGTCCTTATTTAGTCTTCTCGTTCTTTCTTGGTGTGTCTTTTACTTTGTCCCCTCACTTCATTTTATACTTAATTTCTAGTAACTAACCCCTAATGACCATTTCAATGACTAGGATCAATTACTTAGATATAGGGTTCACATTAGATGCACCTTTTAATAATAAAAGTCAAATATTAAATGCACCACTTCAATGGGACCCACACTTTTTTTTAATTTTTTTTGTAACTAGGGGAATCGACAACTGGGGACGGGCTGGTACTCGCGTGACACGGGGTCCAGGGATCCAATCCCGCTACCACTATACCCCTAGGTGCATCCACATGGCCTGAACCATGGCGCACGAGTAAATTTGGGGGGATTTGAACATGAGACCTTCCATTTACAACCAATTTCAACAATTCCACTTTACCACTTGCTCTGCCCCCCCACTGGCTAATGGGACCCACAATTTAAATAAAGTATAAACTTTTATTTGTTTACAAAAATTCACTTTGTACATAAATAACTCACTAGGAACAAAAGATTTTGCCCCCCCCCATTACAAACACACCCAGAAATATGAGGAATGACATATGTTAGATTTTCATAAGATTATAGTAGTATATCTTAATTGTATTGATCAATAGAATCACTAGAATATAGACAAAGCACAGATCAATAAAACAACAATAACACGAGTATTTTTATCTTGGGAAACCCAAATGGAAGAAAACCCAACAATTTTCGTCTAGAGATGATAATTATGAGATGAGAGTACAATGAAGAAGAAAGAGAAAATATAGAAAATCTTTCCAAAGATAGAAACCCTGAAAACAATATTCTTCTGCAGTATATGCGAACTCATTTCTCTCCCAGAAAACTGCAAACTTCATTGTGCTGCTATGTGGAATAATGAGGAGGGGTGCCTCCTATTTATACATATTTTCCACTAATATTTTAACCGGGCTGACTTCTCTTGGGGCAACAATATAATTTTTATTTTTTTCTTTTCTTTTGCTTGCTTTTCTCCCCAAGGTCTACATTGTTCTTCTAGGGTTTGTATGATTGATTACAATAAGTTCATCTCCTGTAGGAGGTATAATACAAGAACAATAAGAATAGATTCTGAAGTTGCACAAACTCCAACACCCCCTCTCAACAAGGAAGGTATTCTTCGGTCTTCATCAACATCACGATCATCTGGGTTTCATCTATACATCTATACTGTCTTTATCATCTCTAAACGTACTGAAGGTTGTCTTTATGAATTTGTTATATCCGGATGTCTGAGAGAAAATATCTTGCTACCTATCTATCGATACTGCCAATGGAATACTTCCATGTTGAGAACTTGAACGAGTAAATGTGCATAAAAAGCAAAGGTACCTCAGCAAAAGTATGGTATATGTTTCTCAATCATCTCTCCCTCTCAAGGAGGGATATGTTCTCTTCTACTCCAAGTCTTCCACGAAAGTATTTAAGCTTCATCACGGGAAGAGGCTTGGTGTGAACATATGCAGCCTGGTCGTCTGTCAGAATATACTGGAGCTCGACCGCACCTTTTTGCACCATATCATGTATGAAGTGATACCGAATCTCTATGTGCTTCAAATTGTCATGAAATATATGATTCATTTACATTTGCACACAACTCTGGTTATCATGGTGAATCATGGTTGGATCTGGAATCTGCCAAACAATCCTGCAAGAAGTTTATGAAGCCAAACTTCTTCTCAGGTTAATGAACTTGCATCCATAGACTCGGCCTCTACAGTACTAAGAGCTACTGAGTTTTTCTTCCTATTGTACTAGGAAATTACTACAGAACTCAAATTGAAACAACATCATGAAGTGCTCTTCCTATCTGTAGTGTATTTGGACCAATCTGAGTCTGTAAACCCTTGTAATATCAATTCACAATCTGAATTCTATTGTAGATCATATCCCACAGTGCCACATAAGTATCCGAGCACATGTTTTGTAGCAATCCAATGAATCTGCCTTGGTTCACATATGAACTTACAAAGGGAATTCACAACAAAATAAATACCTGGTCTGGTGTTTGTCAGATACATCAAGGACCCAATCAACTGGCGATACATAGTGGGATCGATCAAATTTGAATATGAAGCAGAATCTCTTAGCTTCTTCAAATTTGCATCCATTGGAGTAGCTATGGAATTGCAGTCCAACATTCTAAATCTCTTCAGTATATCTATGGTGTAATTTCCTTGTCTTAGGAAAATCTTCTTTTGCCTTTACCATACTTATAATCCCAAGAAGTAATGCATCAACAATATTACTGGGAAAGGTTGTCTTGGCATCCATCTGATACAACTTCCATCCCATTGCGAAAGTAATAGCCATGATCGATCTGATGGAAGTATATCGAGCCATAGGGTCAAATGTCTCATCATAATCAACTCCCTCTTTCCGAGAAAATGCTCTAGGAACAAATCTGCCCTTGTATTTTTCATGCAGAGCTTAATGCTCCTTTGCATTCTGTAAAATTTGTCGTGCCCATCTAGGTATTTTATGATTTATTGCCATATCTGTGGGAGCATCATCTGGCTCAACTAGATCAATGGAACTTATTGGTTTATTCATTTCTTCAAACTCCCTCTTAATGTATGGAGGGGAGATGACCTCATCTCTTCGTCGTCATCGATCTCCATATCTGATCCTCTTCCTTTTTGGATAGCCATTTCTTCTTCAAAGGTTACATCCTGTCTGACTTCATTTTGCCTCGATCCTGGGATGTATATTCTGTAATCCTTTGAAGACTTGCAGTATCCCACGAATGTTCCCTTCTTTCCTGAAGGTTTTAACTTGGACACGTGAATGTAGACTGGAAAGTAATTATCCATCCTGGTGACGACCAGGTTCATCAAGGATCCTTCAATTATCTTGTTTGAGTCACGACATCAGTGTCATTAGGTTTCTATCATACGTAATAGACTAGAATCTTTGTCTTTTAGGGATAAATCCCTCCTTCTCTCAGAAGCCGGTTGAGTAAATCTTGTTGAAGAAGCTAATAGACTGACATTCGTAGAAGTTTTTTGCTTATGATCACCAAATATCCGCATGAGATCATTCTGGGTCTAAGAATCATAATACATGCTTCTAGAGGTTTTCTACTTCCATTCCATCAGTATATCAATGGGATCACTTGTCCTTGTATATCATGGCATTCCTTTCTTTTGTAGTTTTGTGGGTGGGCCCCCACTGTCAAAGTCCATTGATCTTCGTATGCTTGCTTGGCGATCATCACAGTTTGGATCTTCATATTATTTATTAGAAGAATAATTCCGAATGATCATCCTTTCTTGGATCCTTCTGAGGAGGGTCTTCTTCTACATCAGTATTTGAAGCTTCATGCTTCCTTTTTATTGAACTTCGGTAGCTACTGGCATAATGACTGTATTTCTTGCACCTGTAGCACTTTATTTGAGATAAATCTGTATTCTCTTGTTTCTTCTGATTTGGGGGAGGACTCGATCTCTTATCTTGGTGCTTGTGATTGAAGTACTTTCTTCCCCTTCCCCTTCCTTTCTTGGCATGAGATATGAACACTTGATTCTCCTCAGGTTGGGCGCCGCGAAGTCTTTGGCGTGCTATGATTCTTGTTTCTTCCTGAGTGCATTCTTCCCGTAGCTTATCAAATTTGGGAAACTTGGTCCTACCACTTATAGTTTGGATGAAAGACTCCCAAGATGGTGGGAGACCAATTAAGATGGTCATAACAATATCCTTTTCTTTAATATTGTCTCTACTAGACTTTATCTTGTCCCGGAGTTCAGTGATTCTCATGAAATATGAGGCAACATTCTCGGACTTCGTCATCTTCATATTCGACAATTTATTCCTCAATGTGAGAGTCACATTGATATTATTGTGTTCAAATAGATTCTTTAAGGATTTGAACTTCTTCCTTGCTGTCGTCTTTTTCAAGATCTAAGGAACCAAGTGGTCTCTAACTGAGTCCACCAAAATCCTTCTTGCTTTGGCATCATTATTTATCTAGCAAGGTTTGTCTTCTCTGACTTCTGGTTCTGGGGCCTTTTCATTTACACACTGTAATAGGTCATTTTCTTCTAGTAGGAAAATAACCCTAGACTTCCAGGGGATGAAGTTGGAAGCTCCTTCCAGACGATCTTCAACCTTCATGTTGATCACCTCGATTATAGATCTGGATTTGAAACCCTAGCAAAGACTAGGTCAAAACTGTAGGTTGGAGTTTTGGAAATCTGACTCCACAGATAAATGCGCCCTAGGTAGGCGAGTTGAGAAGAGGTAGAGTCGATCCAAAACTATGGAGGGAGTAGGTAAAAAACTGAAACCCTAATTTCTGTTGCAGTTGTAGAATTAGGTCAAAAATTTAAAATTCACAGAATTGAATTCTGTCTTCACCAGAAGTCGTGCCCTCCTTAAAGAGAAATTCCCAAGGCTCTTTTTCTGCCAAAAGGTTGAGTGAAGACCTTGAAAGATGAAACCCTAGTTCTGACAGGTTTTTGATAGAGTTCTGACAATGGATTCTTCTAGCACTGCTCTGATACCATGTTATATTTTCATAAGATTATAGAAATATATTTTAATTGTATTTATCAATAGGATCACTGGAAGATAGATAAAGCATAGAACAATAACACGAGTATTTTTATCATGGGAAACCCAAATGAGAGAAAACCAAACAACCTTCATCTAGAGATGATAATTATGAGATTAGAGTACAATGAAGAAGAAAGATAAAATATGGAAAGGCTTTCCAAAGATAGAAAACTTGAAAACAATCTTCTTTTGTAGTATATGTGAACTTCTTCCTCTCCCAAACAACTGCGAACTTCATTGTGCTGCTGTGTGGAATAATGAGGAGGGGCGCCTCTTATTTATATAAATTTTCCACTAATATTTTAACTAGGGTCGACTTCTCTTAGGGGAGCAACATAATTTATATTTTGTCTTTTCTTTTGCTTGCCTTTCTCCCCAATGTCTACATTGTTCTTCTAGGGTTTGTATGATAGATTACAATAAGTTAATCTCCAGTAGGAGGTACAATACAAGAAAGAAATCCAACAACATCCATAGTTAAAGTATTTCAACACTCCCTCCTAACGAGGGAGTTCCTTCTCACACTAATTGTATCTCCATCCCTGTTCCCTAAACAAGCCTGTTGCCTCCTTTCACACACATGGGGGGGTTAGGTTGTCATGGAAGGAATCTTCAAGCCACTAAGTGCGTCATTGGGGGAAAGTCTCGAGTCAAGTACTGTCACTTGATCTTGAATCCTCCTCATTCTTTAATAATTAAAACCGAACAAGTACATTTGCAAAACACTCGTCACAACAACACTCCTTTTTTCAGACGCAATTCAACACTAATCCACATCATACAATCATTTTTCTTAAAATGAATCTTATGTGGACGGATTAATTTGTATTTCATGTTGTTGAGTTAATTTTCTTTTGCAAAGTCTTGCTTTAGTTTTCCCTTTCAAACTCCTACACTAATTTCATATTTTGTTTCTTAGCTCTAAAAGCCTTAGATTCGTTTATAGGGACCACCCCCCTTAGCTTCGCTAAGAGTTAGTCTAGACAGAGGAGTTGAGTGTTGAGTGACAACATCTCAACTTGAAACTTTCCCCCAAGGACACACCCAGTGGCTTGAAGATTTCTTGCATGACAACCTAACCCCCCCATGTGAGTGAATGGAGGCAACACAATTCTCTCCTGCTGTAGAACATGCCTTAGAGATAAGTCATTAGGGGAATTTTGAGGTTTAAAATGAGTCTCAAAACAAAAAATGTGCTATCAAATCAACTTTAAAAGAACCAATCACAATCTAGAGAATGACATCATCCATTATAGTTGAGGTGACATTGCTTGAGTTAAAAATACTTAGTTGTCAAATTATAAATAGTGCATAAAAACTCATAGTTAACCATACTCGTAATAAAAAAAAGTACTCACAAAATACTTTTGAATATTATATGCATAGTACTCTTAAAATATTTATAAAAAGTGAAGTACTTTAAAGTACTTGTCTTATTCACCTATAATATATAAATAACTTTTAAAATTTAAATTTAATTTATATCAAAATTCAAAAGTGTAATAATGATATTACCTATATTTCTGGAAAGAAATGAATAATGTGTAATATGCATATTTCTATTTTTTTTTCCAAGAAAAAAAAGCGTAATTTCATTCATCTTTCGAGATCAAAATTACATTCTGAATATTCACTAAAGCGTGAATTCTGGTCCACCAAAAACTGGTTCCATTCGAGAGACTCTAAGGTCTTCTGTTAGAAAATTCAAAAAGAGCATGCACAGATGCTTTTCAACATTTTTATGATCGGTACATAGATCTGTTCATCTATCAGCAAAACAAAAAAGAAGTCTGTTATAACAATTACAGTTCGTGCTACAGCACTGCCTTTTATAAATAAAAAGATATGTGCATACGAAGATGCGATCCAATGAAACTATGGTCTCAACCATAACTCCTTACCATTGCAATGATGTTTCTTACGGGTCTAAAAACATATTAGAGACCTGCATACTACCTCAATATGATCAAAAACCTGTTGCTAATCAAAAGAGTTCTATGAACGGCCTATGGTAAAAGGCCTGCAATCTGCCATTATGAGTTTCTTTCACCGTCCAAAAACCTTCTGCCAGCCGGAGCCCATCCTTGGAAGCTTTGTCCGCTTCCTTGTTGTTTTCCCGGTACACATGCCTGCATGTAAAAAAGTCAAGACGCTGAAGAAGCTGCTGGATAGAGTAAATAATATGTGCTAGTCTCAAATGCCTGCATTCTTGAGTCTGATTGATCCAGTTTATAACATTCATTGAGTCACCCAGGAAATTTAGTTCGGTACAGCCTTTTTCTAAAGCAAACATCAGAAGTAATTTGAGGCTCATTAACTCAGCGAAATTATTTGTGCCTCCCCCAAGTCCCATAGACAAAATGAAAAAATGGGACTCAGAAAGGTGAAGAACTGCGCCTCCACCACACAGATTATTTTGTGCTGCCCCATCGAAAAAAGCCCATGGCTTGGATCTGTCTAAATCCACTTCTAATTGCCTTCGTTCTCTTGCAGCCCTTATGTGAACAGGAAGAGATTTGTAGAACCCCACAGCCAAAGCCCCAGTGATAGCCGGGGTACTTGATGTATTTTTGAAAATTGCCTTATTCCGTGCTAGCCATATCCCCCAAATGACCAACAGAGGTAATATTTTAAATTGTTTTTGTGGTGTCCTCCTCCACCAAGAGTCCCAGGCTGCCCCAATAGAATCCCCTTCCCACTGGCAATTGAAACCAACCAACGTGGAGACGACCCTCCAGACTTCTGATGAGAAACAACAAGTATAAAACAAATGATGTGTGGTTTCCAAGTCCCGTTTACACATCACACACCAGCCCAGCCCTTGAAAAGTTCGCTTTTGTAGCACGTCCCAGGTAGGTACCTTATTATTTAAAACACACCACATAAACAGCTTTGTTTTTGCTGGGCACTTAAGCTTCCACAAGGGCCTCCACCACCAAACTTCTTCCCTTAGTTCCACCCCTGCGCTTAAGAATAAATACCTTGCCTTAGGGGTATAAGCACCCCCCGGATCAGCGTCCCACACCAGTGAATCTTCGTGTTCTGAAAGAATAATATGGGCCCTGTCCAGTTCCCTTAGGTAATTCTCCACATATTCGGTCTCCCGCTCCCCCAACCCTAAGGAATTGGCCCTTCTCCAAAATTGTATCCACGGTTCCGCTGGCCTTGGGACAGCAAGATGATTTAGTGTGGCGATCCCTGCTTGGCCGAGAGCCTCAATAACATCAAGTGGAAGAAGATGCTGGTTTGTGCTGCCCAGCCAGGGATCCCTACCAATCAGAACACTTTCCCCATTTCCAACATCCCATGCGAGATTGTTTTCGATCAAATTAAAAGATTTAACAATCGCTTTCCAGATCACCGAGCCCCCTGAATGTGTTTTCCTGGGATTTCTGATCCAGTCTAAAAGACTCTCCCCAGGGAGATATTTCTGTTTTATCACCCGCGTCCACAAACTGCTAGACTTTACCAACCTCCACCCACCCTTAGCAGCCAAGGCCTTTGAGAATAAGAAAATGTCCTTTAGACCCCATCCTCCTAATCCTTTTGGGGTTGCAATCCTTTTCCAGTTAACCCAAGGAGTAGTCTGGTCTTCCTTTTTTCCACTCCATAGAAATCTGAAGCAGATCCTCCTTATCCTTTCAAGAATCCCTTTCGGTATCCAAGAAAGGGCCATCCAATATACCGGTATTGCCTCCAGTACAGCTTTCACTAAAACTAATCTTCCTGCACGGGACAGCCACTTGTGACTCCAGACCTTTAATCGTTTTTCAACCTTCCCAACTAGCCAGAACCAGTCATGTTTCCGATAAAGGTTTGCTTTCAGAGAGAAACCAAGGTATTTGAGCCCTTCATCCAAACCGGCTGTGGGGA
Source organism: Pseudotsuga menziesii (assembly GCA_001517045.1). NCBI lineage: Eukaryota > Viridiplantae > Streptophyta > Pinopsida > Pinales > Pinaceae > Pseudotsuga > Pseudotsuga menziesii. Next base: position 84,281 of record LPNX010693332.1, read on the forward strand.
AAGGAAAGATCCTCGTAAGCTCAGCCTCCTCTTCCGGTCTTAACAAGTGAGTAGTCAGAGTAGATTTACCATGATTAATCACCATTCCTGTAGCCTTTGAGAAGAGTTCAAAGATCTCCTGCAAAGCTCGAGTCTCTCTTCTAGCTCCAGAGCAAAAGATCAGAACATCATCCACGAAGAGCAAATGTGTAATATTTAAATTTGGAGCTAGTTGTATCCCCAAGAATCGTCCCTCTGCTCTAGCTACTCTAATAGCCCTGCTTAGTCCTTCAGAAACAAGAAGAAAAAGGAGTGGAGACAAGGGGCACCCTTGTCTTAGTCCTCTCTCCGCATGAAAAAAAGGAGAGGCTGCTCCATTGATCAACACCAAAAAAGAGACAGTAGTTATACAAGACATAATCCAACGGATAAAATTGATACCAAAACCAAGATGGGTTAGGAGCAACCTAAAATAAAGCCAACTAACTCTGTCATATGCCTTGGAAAGATCAATTTTAAGAATAGCCCCCTTCAGCCTTCTGGTTTTTAAACTGTGAATACCTTCCTGTGCTACCCCTATTGCCTCGTGGATCTGACGCCCTTCCAGGAAGCCAAACTGTTCGGCTGAGACATGAGTTGAAAGGATTGTTTTCAATCTTAGGGCAATTACTTTTGAAATAATCTTATAGACACAATTACACAGGGAGATCGGCCTGAAATGATTGAGAGAGGTAGCATTATCAGATTTTGGGATGAGAGCAATGAAAGTTGAGTTGAAGCTAGCCGGAATCCAACCAGCCAACCTTGAATCTTCTACCACCTGCAAGAGATCCCTCCCCAGTATATCAAAGAGACCCAGGAAAAAATCAATCGTCCATCCATCTAGCCCTGGGCTTTTATCTTTCTGAAAACTTCCCAGTACATCCTTGAGTTCTTCTTCCGTTAATTCCTTCAAGAGTTCCCTATTGTCCTCCTCATCCACAAAACGAGGAAACATCTGTGGCAATCTAATAACCTCTTCGATTGAAGCCTATGGAGGTGCTTTGAATAACTGCTGAAAGTGGTTGACCCCACACCTGGCCTTATCTTCAAAAGCTACATGAATACCCTCCTCATCCTGTAGACTCCAAATAGTATTTGCCACCTTCCTTCCTCGAGCATAGACATGAAAAAATTTGGTGTTATCATCCCCACATTCCAACCAGATAGCCCTGCTTTTGAGTCTCCATGCTTCCTCCTTTTCTAACAGAAGGGTATTATGTCTACCCTCCAGCCTTCTCAAAGCCTCCTTAGATTCTAATGAATTAAACCCACCTCCTTCTCCTTCATAGATCAACAATAGTTCTGCTTCTACATTCTTCAACTCGACATCATCTCTATTTATTTTTGCGACTGCCCACTCTTTGATTAGCACCTTAAGTCTTTTGATATTGTCTGCAAACTGGATGGCAGCCGATCTATCATTATCCCCTTCTATAGGGTTCTAGTTAGAGAGGAAGAGAGTTTTGAAGGTCTCGTCCCGAAGCCATGACTTATTGAATTTTAAAGGGCTCGGAGGATTGATGGGCCCCTTCTTGATTTCAAAGAAAATAGGAAAAAGGTCTGATAAACCCCCGCTGCCCACCCATTGTCTTACCAGAAAAAATCTATCCACTAGCTGCTCAGCTTCCAAAAAACGATCTATTCGCTTCGCCACCCTAGCATCCCCACTCCAGTTGTTTCTCCAGGTCGGTTTTAATTTAACAGGCTCAATGTCCAACAAACCCTTCTCCGTCAGTTTCTGAACAAAATAACCCGCCAGAGAATCCACCTGGGCATGAGGCCCCCAAACCTCATTGTGCCCCAGCGAGAAGTTAAAGTCTCCACCCAGCACAACCCTATCTCCATTCACCAAAGGGTTTTGTAAAAGAGAGTCCCAAAAAGGAACTCTATTAAGGTAAGGCTCGTAGACATTAACCACATTGAGGGAGATCCCCAATTCTTCTGCAAAAACCTCAATACCCAACATAGCCTCTGTGCCCCAGGCATTAGTCATCTTAACACTACTATTTTTCCATCCCACCGCCAAGCCCCCTGAACGACCTCTTGCATCCACAGTCACAAAAGACCACCCTGGGATCCAACTTTCCAGTCTTTCCCGAATCACCTCTCCTACTCCTAAAGTCTCTTGTAGCATAATCACATCTGGGCGTTCAAGAGTAAGCACCCTGATGAAGGCTGATTTCTTGCCAGGCCCAGCCAGCCCCCGCAAGTTAAAAGACAAGATCTTCATTATCGGCCTTTCTTCTTGGCCTTCTCCGCTCTAAGGGCCTTTTCAATCGAAATTTGTTTTCCTCCCAAAAGATCCTCCCTAGCTCTGGATTGAGCCTTAAAGAGATTTGTCTTTCTGCCGCGACCTCTCCTCACCGGCGAAGGATTTTTCCCCAACCCAGAAGCAGGGTTTTGACAAGATCTTAAAAAATAACCCGAGTCCGTAGAGTTTGGTGGGGAGGGGCAGGACTCTTCAGGAAGAGAGACAGGGTCTGGTTCCAAGACAATAGAGGAGGGTTCATCCATAGCAGGCATAAGGTTTGGCTCGAAGGCAGTAGAAGCAATAGCAAAAAGTGAACCCATCCCCGGGATAGTATCAACAAAGACATGGTGAACAGGGAGAGGCAAAGTGGTTCCATTTTGACCCGAAAGGGAAAGCTTCCTCAAGCCTTCTATCCAATCGAAACCAAGAAAGGAAACATTATTCAAAAACAAATTAACATTTGACAGGATGGGAAAAGAGGGTGTACCAGGACTAGAAGGATCCCCGGAAGCAAGCCCATTTACCGGAAATGTGTCCTGTACCGTCGTTTCTCTAGACCCTTCGTCAAGCAATGCTTCAGGAAAATGCAGCTCTTCTGAGGACGGATCACTGCCCACATCATCTGCAGAGGTCTGGGCCGAACCAAAGGAAACAACAAACTTCTCCATAGGCCCTTTACGCACAGCCCCAGGACCTTTACGTCTACTACCGATCACGGACCGTCCTGACAGAGTACATGCCGAAACCAGATGCCCATATACATGACATCGTCTACAGCGGAAGGGAACATTCTCATAATCCAGTATTTGAGGGGTGATCACCGGTCCCCACTCCAAATTTATTGATTCTACCAGACCCTCCCTGAGGTTTATGTTTACCAAAATCCTGGCGACCTTCTTCTCCTTTGTTTTGAGGAATGAGAGATCCGCCTCCAGAAATGTCCCAAGAATATCGCCTATCCGTCTGAAGTGATACAAATCCCAGAAATGTAAAGGAAGTGCAGGCAATCTCACCCAAATAGGTAAGACATCCACCCTTTCTTTGCTGGCATCAAACAAAGGACTCCATGGTTTCAGAAGAACGGGAGAATGGTCAATGTGCCAGCTTTTGTTCTGAATCCATCTTAAATCCTCCTCCTTCTCCAAAATGACCGCGAACCAGCCTATATTTAACATCTCCACCTCCGGAACGTAGCCACACTGAGATCCCCATGATGCCGCAGCCCAATCCATAATAGTTTTTTTCGCAAAATTTCTTCCCAAGACCCTCCCCACCAAAGTACACTTCGCCATCTTCAGGACGCTGTCCCAGGCTAAATCTTCACCGACTGCATAGTTCCGGACCTGCTTCTTTTTTATCCAATTCTTTCTTCGCTTCTTTGATGCTCCACTGTCCGTAGTTTGCCTCCCAATAAATTCACCTAAAACCCCTGAATATCCACCAAAAAGATCCCTTCTCGGAGACCCAAAACCTCTTTGTTCGGCGACGTCCAAAAGCACCCTCCACTCATCATCCGATGTCTCTCTGCTAGAAACCTTACCTTGCAAAACCTGACCAACCTCCCCCTCAGCAGTCCCTGGAGCGTTACCCTTCACAGCCTCGAACCCTTCCTGAGTAACTGCTGCCGGAAACCCTAAATTCCGAGAGAAGAAAGTTCCCGCATCCCTCCAGCTCGAGGACCCCAGCCAAGCATCCGGCCGTTGAGTAAAAGACTCCTCCTGTGAAACAACCGTTAAAATCTTTGGCGAGAAAACAAGTAAATCAGACGGAGAAGTAACGGTTTCCAACCCCAAGGGCACATAACTTGCCGATCCCACAACTTCTTGACCCAGTCTTGGGATATCCACCAGCTGCTCCATCAACCCTCCACTTGGCACCTCCCAAATGTCAGAACTCTCCAACCTGTCACTAGAATAGTCTAGCTCGTCCAAATCCTCCATTATGGCCAAGAAAGGAAAACCGTTGCAGTCAATGAAACCCTCAATCAATAGAGAACCCCATCAGCCAACCACCGACACGGGTTATCATCAACCTAATCCAGCAGCTTCCATCAAGAGATCATGGCACAAAACAAGGGCAAACTGTTTTGGGGGGAGAGGTAGCGATAGATATAGGGCATGCCCCTAGCCATAGCTAGAGGCCATGGGCAGCCGTACCTGCTACCTGATAGCCTATGCCATCGCCATCAACTGCTACCAAACCCTCGAAACCCTTTTCAATTATTATCACTTTGTAAAGTGAATATACATTTGTATTAAATTTTTCGTAATATACATATTTATATAATATCAAAAGATTTAACTTATTTCGAGTTTCAAAATCGTAATCATGATATTACGTATATTTCTAAGAAGAAACGAATAATATGTAATATGTATGTTTATATAATATAAAATCAAAACATGTCATGTATTTCATGTATTTTGCCATTTTGTATATATTACATAACTTTACAACTACCACATAATGTATGTAACATTTGTGGTGTTATATAAGTTTATTAATATATATAATATGTAGGGCAAGGAAAAAGACGTATATGAGTATGTATGTGATATTTAAATAATTTTTATTATTAAGTGATTAGTGTTTAATTTAATTAAAAAAATGTATATGAATTAAATTTACAATTATATTTTTATTATTAATTGATATAAGTTTAATTAATTTAATGTGTATTTTAATTGAGTACATTTTGTATTGAAAGCACTTTTATTTTTAGTCATATCAAAGATATATTTGTATTGATTTTATTTTTGCACATCTCTTTAATTTAACTTAACCATAGTTCCATTGGTTGTAGTGTAAGAGGTGAGTTGTAAATATACCTCCCCCACAAATGCTTAACTCATAATATTTTATTATGTCTCTCATGAGATCCATATTATATTACATTTTTTTATTATCTTACTTACGTCTTTCTTTTTTGTTCTTGGTCTTGGTGGTGAGTGCCACGTTCTACTCAATATATTCATTGGTCTGACCACTCTGATATCTCTTTCGGATCTCCTCCTTGGTAAAGTCATCCTAAAGTCTACTCCAACTGGAAAGCTTCTCCCTCCCCACAATGCACTTGACAAAGACATCCCAGTTCTTGGTGAAGCCCTTCATATTTATCCTCACTAACTCCGAATCTGGAACTATCTCCCCTATTGTTTCCAACTCATTCTTTATCTAAGCAACACAAGTTAGGTAGGAAGCCACATTTTTCGTCTTTCATCATTTTAACATTATGTAACTTGTCCTCGAGTGCCATCTTGTAGTTTTCATTCTTGGCCTCAAACAATTGGTTTAGGTTATCCCACATTTCCTTTGTTGTTTTCTTCTTAGCCAAATGTGGGATCAGGTGATATTTAACCCTGTCTAGTATCACCCGATCCCTAGCTTCAAGAGCCTCATGTTCTTCAAGTTCATCCTTGTTAGTGGGATTGGTCACAATGCTATTAGTAAACTTCCAAATCTTCCACTCCTTGAACATTGTGGTAATTCTCACCTTCCATGGCACAAAGTTGGACACCTTGTCCAACCTATCCTCGATCCTAATGCTCATCATGGAAATCACTCACCACCAGCAAGAACTTCACAATCATTGAAAGACTATCACAACTTCACTACCCTTCTTTCAAATCACTGTGAAACAATATTGCTTACTGTCTTATTTAGATAGGCTCTGATACCATGAAGACAAAATTACAAAATTTCTCTTTTAGAAATTTTGTCAAACACTTTAGCAACTTCGGTTTTAAATTTAAAAATTCATTTGCAAACTTTAAATATTCAAAACACCATACTAAATTCTTTAATGTAACAAATGCTGAACATTTACATTGTACAAAATAAATTTTTAGTCAACCTTGACCAGGGCAAAAACCCTAAACTAGGGAAAACCCAAATAAAATAATTTTATTAAGAAGAAAAATAAAAAAGTTATTTACATAGACATTTTCTTTTTCCTAAAGTGACAAATTAACCTAACTTATTTTCAACAGATTGCTACCTCAATTTTTGTGCCATTGAACAATTGTATGACATTCCCACATATGCCAAATATTGTTGTACAAATTGTTCTTCTCTGCAATTAAATGTTGCCTCATTTTTTGTGTCCGTATGTGCCAAAAAAGTGTTGTTGTATGACCCAAATAGATTGCAATTAATGTTGTCAGTCCTTGCCTAAAAAATTGTGCCAATGCATGCCAAAATCATGCTACTATACAACCTCTATCAATCTATCTATAATTTTGTGAAAAACATTTTGGATGCCTAGGGAATGACGTTGTTGTGATCTTCTAAGTCTCTTGGAAAATGTGACAAGTTTTGTCTTGAAAAACTCTCTTTTCCTTCTCCAGTATTCTCTTTCTCTCTTGGTGTGTCTTTTTCTTTGTCCCTTCACTTCATTTTATACTTCATTTCTAGTAACTAACCCCTAAGTACCATTTCAATGGCTTGGATCAATTACTTAGATCTAGGGTTCACATTAAATGCACATTTTAATAATAAAAGACAAATATTAAATGCACTACTTAAGTGGGACCCACAACTTAAATAAAGTATAAACTTTTATTTATTTACAAAATGTCACAATGTACATAAATAACTCAATAGGAACAAATTTTTTTGTCCCCCTATTACAAACACACCCAAAAATATGAGGAAGAAGATTGAGAGTTAAATATTTCAACAAGATGATCTACTAAATATATTTAGGGTCCTACTCATTCACTTAATAAAGACTGATTTATTTTATGAATAAGACAATATATTACTTATAATTTCATGATTAAATAAAATACTCATTATTAATTAGGCCTATCTATTTAGTTCTTAGATAACATGTGTCATCCCACTTGCCTTTAAAGAATTATTGATTTTCCGCCATCCACTTATGCTTCAAGAAAACTAAAAGGTAAAGGATTAGCAAAGGGATTTTAGATCATGTGGGATATGTAAGTATCTCCACTAGAGTTATGGGTTCTCATTGGCTACAAAGCAAGGCCTATGATACCAAGGTGACTTCGTTAGGAATATGGACGCTCACAAGCAACATAACAACACCATGAGAGAAAGAATCAATAGCCTGATATATTTCAATTCCCCAAATCTACAATAACTTTGTGGTGCTATGCTTACATTCAAGTACAAATTGAGGTTAGGAAACAAACTCCATAGTTCCTACCTTGAGAATCCAATTTATAGATCATTCAACCCCGAGGGTTGGACCTACATGAGGCTACCTCAAATAAACAAGTTTTTGTCACATACCCCAATTTTGTAAAATAATTTATTTGTTTTAATTTGATTCCTAAGACATTATGTTAAATTTAATGCTAAGTAGAAACTGATGATTCAGCAGAGTCAAAAGATGTGGAATGTAATTCTGAATATTTTATTTTTAATAAATAGAAAGTGGAGACAACAGCTTGGGAGAGCTATTAATAAGAGTGTTACTGGTCAAACTGGTGGAAGGAACTAGGTGGAGAGCAAAAGACAAGTGGCAGCATCCTCAAACACTTCCTATGTTGCAGGTGGCAACTTCCGTACATTTGGGGTCATGATCACCCAAGAAAGTGGGATCAGAGCAGGTGGCTCAATTAATGACAACTAACCCAGAAAAGACCTAGGCAATCTTTTAAAAGTGCCCAATGTAGAGAGCTGAGGCTGCTCAGATATTTTCTAGGAGAAAAATCATTCAGGTGGAATGCACTTCAAGGAATTCATTGGGAAAAATGGAAACTGTAAGGAAGGTGTTTGAGGGATAAACTGCAGGAACTTGATCTAATACAGCTTCTTAGCTGAGAGAATTGAATGATGAGTTTATGAATGGTATTGAGTTTCAAGACTAGTACTTGATTAATTGCTTCACCTAGTTCCAGCCAGGGAGACCAGAGCAAGCTCGGGGGTCCTGAGGAGTCACTGTTTGAGCGCTCTCCAGGAGTTGGTAGGGAGGAACGGCCTCCCATTGCTGTTGTTGACCAAGCTTTAAGAACAAGTTCTGCTATTTATTAATTTCTGTGTTATTATCTGTGTGTGATTGAATGATGCATTTGCAGTTTATGATGTAAAAGCTTAGAGGATAGAATATCTTAGTTTGTTTAGTAATGAAATTATTCTTAATGAGAAACAAATCCTACCTGTGTTTTCCCCATCTGGAGTAACCCAAATCGTACTCTAGCACAGGAGGTGTATTTAAATGAAGAAAATATGATGTAAATATAAACTAAAACGTTAGCTCGATTACTAGAATGTTTCCTTTTATTGTTATCAGAAGAAATATTATTTCATATATAGAGTAGTGTTAGATCTAGACCGTGAATTCCAGATCATTAGAAAAGGAAAGGAAGCTATATCTTTTTACTAACAGTAGTATGTTTTGGGTAGACGAAACAATTCTCTATACAGTATTCACTTTCGTAATCTTTACATTTATTTAAAAAAAAAGGAAAGGAAGAAAATAGTTAAAATGTGTAGTGTTAGGTTAAATAAAATGCTTTTCAGCTATACAGTTTATTTCTCTTCCTATTGCAAAATAAATAACTACTGTGATATTAGCGACTGAATTGCAAGTAAAGATAGAAAAACTATTGAATTATTTCTAAAGACAAACTAGTTGGTTTCAGATTTTATTTATGACTGGTAATGTATTTAATTCATTCATTTTTTATATCTAGCTGAACTTAAACAAGTTCTATAGCTACTAACCTGTCTTTTATAAAATTTAAACAAACACTACAATATATATTTTAGAGGAAAGAACATAGATAGTTTGTTATTTCTTTTATTTTAAATACTAATGTTATAATTTTAAATATGTAATATAGATACAAGAGGAATTCTTTATAAATTATTTAATATAGAAAGCATAAGAATATAACAACAAAATACTTCCTCAATATACATCTATAAATAAACTAACTACAAGGATAATGTATAATTATAGGAACAATATTTGTTTGTAGGTAAAATAACATTCATATCCCATTATAGTAAATATCAAGTAAATATAAATTTTGTACTTTAAAGATGTAACTATCAGTTACATAAGTACAACTCTAAGAACTTGAAATTACTTATTTTCTGAAGGTTAACTAGTATAGAACAATATTTAAAACTTTATTAGAATAAAGTAAATTAAAGCAAGATAATATAAAAACAATATACAGCTTTCCTAAACAGGTAATATTAAAATAATTTACAGGGTAAATTTAAATATAATAACTTACAGGAATCAAATTAACAGAATATAGACATGCTCGATTCACCGAGCTTAAATAACCATTTATACATGTTGGAATATAATCCATCGGGATTATATTTTGTAAATAAATAAAGTTGTAGGAAGCTGAAAAGGCTGGGCGGAAGATGAAACTGAACCAGCATTTGTAAATGTATAAATAAATGGTTTGGCTACGGAATAAATGAATCGGGAGTTATAATACCTATCTGTGGTATCAGAGCACCACCTGCCATAACTCCTGGCTGCATTTCAGTCTTGGCATTCCTGCCAAATACGTTTCAGGCTGCCTGCTCAGTGTCTGCAGTCGCATGCATTGTATGTGTTACAATTCCTTCACAATTGAGTTTTGTGTGCTACGTTGAGGAATGGGCTTGGTCTCACTCTGCTGTGAGTATAGCGTTCTCATTTTGCTGCGATTATCCTAGTTGAATCCATTCTACTGCATGGCCGAGTATTCCAAATAAATATTTTTGTCTGTAGGGTTTTACGAAGTCGATCATGTAAATTTGGGCAGTGTGTCCTTGGTTGTTTTCAATAAGTTCCTGTGATTTTGAAGGGTTTGTATTGACGGTTTATTGTGTGAAATCTTTACCCTAATCATGGCGGGACCTGCAGGTCCTTAGCTTCAGGGCCGTTAGGGTTTTCAGACTCTCTTTAGTTGAACAACTGGGTTTGAAGGGTAAATTATCAGTCGTTTGATAGGCGATCATTGGCTTTGCTGTTTTTCAGTTTTAACTCCGCCCTCAATGAGAGGGACATAGTTGCAAAATTGTGATATGAACAGGAGCTAACCTACAAGAGAATGTATAGCTCGAAATATTCACGCCATTAAGTGAAGTGTGAAGCGTGCTGCTGAAGGCTATGCCACTCTGAAGGCTACGTTCTATCTTGTTGACATTGTCTGCGTTGAAGACATTTTCTGCTACGAGTTTGTGGAATATCAACTACGGTGAAGATTCACGTTTTTTTGAAGACTGCGATTTGAGACTGCATAGTGAAGAGATGCTGTGTATTCTTGCTGCGATTTGAGACTGCGTTGTGAAGAGATGCTGTGTATTCTTGCTGCGATTTGAGACTGCGTTGTGAAGAGATGTTGTTCTCTTCAACTGCGTGGAGCCTTGCTGAAGACTCAAGCTCCTACTCAATCACATCAGTTTTGCGTGGAAGCTGAGAAGAATGCTGAAGTTTTGTGTTGAAGAATGCTCATCACTACTGCGTGGAGCATGACTGCTACTGCCTGTGTTGAGTATATGCTGCTTATTGAAGAGGCCCGTGACTTCTGTATTGAAACTTTGATTTCACTCCTGAGAGCTGAAAATATATAGATGTAAAGACTCATGCCTTCTCTCATATGCGTGAAGTATGATTGGTGGGATGGGCCCATGGACGCTGTAAACTTGAATTGAATGTGCTAAGGAATCATGCTCGTGCTCAATTGTGTGGAGGTAATACACTTTATTCAGTATTGAAATTGGTCATTGGAAATACAAAAACCCTAGTTTTTCCCGTGAAGTGCATAAACCCTATTTTTTTGACCTAATTCCTTGCATGGAGTGACTACGACCCCATATGGTGAGTTATACCTCTATTTTGAATATGAAGTTGTAAAAAGAGTGCTGCATAATTGTGTATGGTCATTGTGAAGTCTGCACACTTACCATATAAACTATACTGTTGCAAAATTGTTTTAGTTTGATGTAAATACTATGGCAGCGCCATATACCTGCATAGTGAATAGAGATTATTAAGACATTGTTTCTAGCTAGTGCAGCTGTAATTCTACATAGATTGTATTGTAAAAAGTAGCAGAGAATTAGACCTGCTTCTTTCATATAGCTGAGATCGTTGACTGGTGCTGTTCAAAACCCTATATTTTGTGATAGTTCACAAACAATGGTATTTCCTTTGGCGTATTGCTGAGTAGTTCTTCTAGTGCTAAAAATTTGCTTATGAACTTATTGACAGCATATTAAGATTGTAAATCACCTTGGCAGAGGCTGTAGACCTGCAAGGTTATTGTTTTTTTCTATTATCTCATTCTCTTTGTCATATTAAGTTCATTACACTAGCAGTTGCAGAAGATGCAATTTAAAGCATCTGGAGTTGGTGCCACTCTCTCTGGCAAAGATCATCCCAAAGGAGAAAGCAACAAGAGAGGCAGAGGAAGAAGAAACTTCAGAGGCAGAGGGGGCAGAAACAACTTCAGCAAAAGATCAAATTTGCAGTGTAAGCGTTGTGGAAAGACTGGGCACACATCAGATCAGTGTTGGGCTTCGTGGGATTCCATCAAAGACAAACATAACCAGAAGAAAGATGATAATAAAAACCAAGATGCTAGTAAATATTCTGATTCTGCTCATTGTATTGTTGCACATTGTAATCTTGGAATTAATGAAATGACTTCACTTTCATCTTACAAAGATTGTTGGCTGCTTGATACGGGTGCAACATCACACATGAATTTTAGAAAAGACTGTTTTGAAGAACTTAATGAAACAATAAATGGCATAGTGTACTTTGCAGATAAGTCAAGTCTTAAACCAAA
>LPNX010693332.1:97962-157562 GCA_001517045.1 Pseudotsuga menziesii
AGTCTTATCTACCTTACAACAACTAGACCGTATATTTCTTATGTTGTTGGCATACTTTCAAGGTTCATGCATAAACCTTGTGAAGGACACTGGTCAGCTGCAAAAAGAGTTCTAAGATACTTGAAGGGGACTCAAGACGTTGGACTCAAGTACTCTAAAGTGGATGACTTCAAACTTATTGGGTACTCAGACTCAGATTTTGATGGCGATAAGGAGACAAGAGTATCAAATTCTGGATACACTATGAGTCTTGGATCAACAGTTGTCTCATGGAGATCACACAAATAGTCAGTTCCAGCAGATTCAACAACAGAAGCAGAATATGTGGCTGCAGCTGAAGCAACAAAAGAAATAGTATGGCTCAGGAAGATACTTGAAGATTTGCAATAAAAACAAGAGAACTCCACTCCATTGTTGGTCGACAATACTTTTGCAATCAAGTTGGCTAAGAATCCCAGATTCCATGATCGAACCAAACACATCAACACAAAGTATCATTTGATTCGACATCATGTAGAGGCCAAGACAGTCCATCTTCGACATTGTTCCACAAATGATCAAGTTGCAGACATCTTCACCAAAGCACTTGGATGAGAAAAGTTTGAAAGATTCAGAAACATGCTCGGACTTACTAACACCCCTTCGGATTAAGGGGGAGATTGTTGGAATATAATCCGTCGGGATTATATTTTGTAAATAAATAAAGTTGTAGGAAGCTGAAAAGGCTGGGCGGAAGATGAAACTGAACCAACATTTGTAAATGTATAAATAAATGGTTTGGCTACAGAATAAATGAATCGAGAGTTATAATACCTATCAATACAATATAAATAAAACAAATAAATCATAGTATTATACTGTAAATAAAAAGATAATTTAAAAAGAAACAGTAAACACATCTTTATATCACAGAGTTAGGGTAAAAACCCTACTATATCAAAATCACCACAGAGGTATCAAACGAAAGAGTATAAGCTCCTTCTAATGCCTCTCGGCTTCTAAAAATTAACAGAGTAAGGCTTTACCATCCTTCTTTCATATATACATTTTATACACAGTAACTAGAACAAAAATCGAAATTTACAGTCACGGCCTAAGCTGGAAGCCCCGCATAAAGCAAGGGTTTTTCTTTAACAGAAACAACGAACCAAGTTAACCCAAGTAAACCAAAACCATGAGGGTTTTGCAGACCACGGTGACCAACTGTCAAATGTCCCATAAGGGACTGAATAAGGACGAAATGCCATGGGTTATCCAAGGCTTACCTGTGAGCAAGTGCTTGTCCCAGCCTTGCACCAACCACGCAGAAGGACAGGTCGACACCTGTGTATCATAAAAAATGATACTGTTAATACCTTGCATTAATATAAGCAATATTGTAATGAAACAAATATGCAAAGATAATGAAGATATTAATAGCAGTTCTTACCTCAAAATTTCATTGAAATGTAACCACCCACAAGCAGTAGTGCAGCTACCAGCGCGAGGAGGAACCAAACCTTCATCTGGCACAGGAAATTTGGAGTTTACTAACGCAGCATTGACCAACGAAGGCCTAAAAAGATGGAGCGACAAGCCAAGCAGGTAAAAAAACTTGGGCCGTGTTGTAATCTCACAGATCACATAAGGTTACCAATAATACATACAAAAATATATAGAAATATACACAGATACCGGAGATAAGAACAGATAGGAAGAACAGATTATATTATTCTCAATAGATCGTACAAAGCCAAGAACTGAACTGAGTTTTTGTGAGGCTCAACAGCCTAATATATACAGGTTACAAACAGTTACAGAAATAACTACCTGTCGGTTCGGTGAACCGACACGACTATTAGTTAGCAGACACGACTATCTACTCTTCAAGGGTCTGCCTCAGTTCTACCTCAGTCATTTTCCGACTTTCCAAGGCCTGAATGCCTTGTCGTGTCTGCCTGCTCTGATGATAGACCTGCCCATAATGAGTCGGCCAATCTCTTAGCACTTCTTCAGTAACAATGGATTCCTCCATATGGTCCTGTAAAAGTTTGTAAGCCTCCGAAAAGGCAGTATGCTGGGTCAGGAGCAGTCGAGCAGTCTCTTCTTTTTGTTCGGCTCTAGTCCCTTGGATATGCGTCTGGATAGTCGACACCAAGCTTTCAAACAGCTGATACGCCCTTTCGAGTGGTCAGTCCGTGGCAGTTTCGACCGTTCCTGGGGTGACAGTTTGTGCAAGAGACCTACACTTGCCGAGAAACTCGACCTGTTCAGCCTCCTTATCCCTGAGTTGTTTCTTTACTGTTTGTGTCCTCTTCTTTGCTTCTTTTGCTAGGGTGTTTAGCAGTTGGCCGACCTCTGTGTCGGTCAACGAACTTGCATATTTTAAACTTATCCGTAGCCTGGATGGTTGATGCTGGTCTGTCTGTTTCTTTTGTTTGTCAGCATCGTGCTCCTGAGTACCTGCAGTAGTAGAAGTCGGTTCTGTGGTCTCCTGTTGCTGTTCTGTTGGCTTGTCTTGAGGACCTGCAGAAGTGGAAGGTGGAACAGAAGTCGAAGGTGCTTGTGTCTGAAGGGGTGGTTCAGTGGTCGGGGGTTTTTGTGGTTGAGGAGGTGGTATGTCCACTTCCGGCTGTGAAGATGATGGTGGTTTCGGCTGTGAATCAGGCGGTGGGGGAGGGGGGGGAGATGATGGTGGTGAAGGTGGGGATGGATGGTTTCCTGATCCTGGTGGTGATGGAGAATGGTGTTGTGAACTTTGGTCGGAAGACATAATGTCTTCTTCCGGTGGGAGTTGGTAGTCGGTGAAGGTCTGTTCATGCCCCGCTATGTCGCCACCGTTGTGGACCCTTGTAAATACTTTTGTTTGCTGGGCATATATCTTTTTGCTTGCTTTCAGTGGTGATGTTGTCCGTATTGTTTGTGCCGACTGGAATATTGCAGGTAGCATTTGAAAGAAGGCTTTGAGTTCGGCGTCCGTGCTGGCCCTGGCCCTGAGTGCCTCCGGGTTAACTCTTTCAAATACTTCTGGGGAAACGTCGGTCTGCTGTACCGGTTCTTGCTCCTCGACTATGGTGGTCGGAGATAGAGGTGGAGGGGTCGACACAAGGTCGACTATATTTTCAGGTGTCGCCTGAGTTTTGGCTTTCTTGGGTCGACCCTCCGGAGCTCCTGCATCAATAAAGCGTTGAAACTGTGTTTCAACAGTTACCTTATTAGCCCGGGCATCTTCGACAATGTCGAGTGCTGCTGCTGCTAGTTCTTCGTCGTCGTCGGTGGAGTCAGCAAGGACAAGCTTACGCTTGCCCTTGCCTTGCTGTCTTTTCTGTAGCTTGATCTTCCTTCTGGCGACGGCTATCTCCTTTGCCAGCTTTTTGATAATGCTTCGAGACACAGCATATTCAGGGTTGTCTTCCTCGACTTCCCCTGTCGGAGTCTGAGCTGGGTCGACAGTCTCTGGCGCCGGAGGAGCTGTTTGTGGTACTGTCGGTTGTGCCTGTTCTGTTGGTTGTTGTTGTTCTATCGACGGGGGGTTCACTCTGGGTGCGGTCGGATGCTTCACTGTTAGGTGCACCCGACTAGTGGTCACAGTCGGAGTATCCTCCGACACGAAAGTGCTGATGTACAAATTTAACTCATAATCCTCTTCCTTCTCTTGGTCTGTAAGAGGCTCGACGATAGAGAATTTGACTTCTTTGGCAGCTGCTGGAATTGGTACTTTTGTGCCTGCCTGTCGACTCAACTCCCGAAATATCTGTTCGACTGTTGGGTAGTAGTCGAGGTCTTTAGCTTTGGGGTCTTGACCTCGCATATACCATACTGACGTATGGTCGAGAGCTAACTGGATGTGAGACTGAGCTGGGAGGTTTCGTCGGATGTTTTGTGGCACCCTCCACCTCGTCGTTCGGACTTTCAGCTGCTGGAACCAAGTCTCTAAAAAGACTTTGCCTTGTGCCAGCTCATGCAGGGTTCCTCTCTGTGAAAAGGGTTTGAACCTGTGCATTTCAAACCTTGTGGGCTCCCGGAAGACTGCACTGCCTTCCGGACAAATATGGTACATAACAATCCATATAATAAGGGAGGGAAATTTGATAATACCTCCTGTTTCCTGGCAACGTTCACAGATGGTTTTGACCATGTCGGCCACATAGTCGCCCCATCTGTAAATACGTCCGTCTGTTGCAATTGTGTCCACCGCCTCCAACATTTCCAGTTTTAGGTCGCTGCTCCGACCAGCCAAGGTAAGGGTGACGACGATGATTTTAGCCACAATTTGTGGCGTTCTTGTCACTATCTGGCCTATCATCAGTCCCTTCGAGTTTTTTCCAGTCGGTGTGCCTGTGAGTTCTTGGACGAGGCCTTCCTTAATCCCAATTGGGACAGGGTCTCCTCTGTTCGACAGACCTGTAAGAGCCGAAATAACATCCCCAGTGATGTCAATCGGTTGGTCGAAATAGAATCGGCCGTTGTGGTAACGACTGATAATAAATTTAACCGCTGCCTCCTTCGTCCCACCGAAGGTTGCCATTAGTGGTGCGTTAGGGTACTGGAGGATAGAGCTATTTCGGATTTTCTCAGTGGCCTGGGTCATTTTACTATCGACAAAGGCCCACTCTTGGATTTCTGTCCAGAGTTTTTGGAAAGGACCCTCCTGGACTTTGGCATTTTGGATATGTTTCAATCTTTGGACCAAGGGTGTGTCCTCTGCCTGTAACTCTTTTGCCTTGGCCGCGGCGCGGGTAAGCTTAGGTGCCATGATATCAGAGTGGTCGGACTGGTAACAGGGTTCATGGGATTTAGTCGATGGGGAATGCGAGTGCTCTGTGTGTAAGGGGTGTGGTGAATGAACCTTCGGCGGTCCATTATTTATAGGCATGGGAATGGTGGAGTGTTGAGCTGGTCGTATTAATGGCGAACTTGACAGTCCAACTGCAATACTCGAGTGTGATTTGGGGGATCTGGTTCGGCGCTCGAGGCCATTAATATGTGATGGGACTCTCGAGGTCGACGGTCGGTGTCGGTGGTGAAAATGGTCGGCATGACTGGTCGAGGAAGATGGTCGATGAAAGTGATGTCGGTGGTCGGAGGGGTGAGTTGCTGTCATGGTGATGGTTTTATGAGTGTACGGTTTTGATTTTTGTAATTTTCTAACTTTTTATAGGTTTTTGGTGGTCAGTTAAGACCGTTATATGATTTTTTTTTTATAGTTTTTATAGCGTTTCAGTCGGGCTCCATTAACGAGTTTCCGAAATACTAGGCCCTGTAATGTTTTTAGTCGGACTGACCCATTGGGATGTATTTCTTCGACTATGTACGGGCCCATCCATTCTGTGTGCAATTTCTTGGGTTTTCCTTTGACTCGACTGTTATAGAGTAAAGTAAGGTCACCGACCGACAGATTTTTGTTTTTGATATTACGGTCGTGCCATGCTTTCTGCTGTTGTTTTTGTATTTCCTGGTGTTGGATGGCCATTAGTCGGTGTTCTTCTAGTTTATTAAGTTGAAAGAGTCGGTCCTTCCTGGCCTGTTCGACATCGACATGTAGTAGTTGTTCAACTATAGGTGCCTGTTGTCTGAAGTGTAAAGGGATGATTGCTTCTTGGCCATATACCAGTCGAAAAGGGGTTTGATCAGTTGACCGTTTGTAGGCTATCCTGTATGCCCATAAGACTGCAGGAATTTTCTCATCCCAGTCATCCTTGTCGGCACTGCATATTTTAGTCAATCCTTTTGTCAGTGTCTTATTGAAGGCTTCGATTGCACCATTCGACTGGGGGTGATATGCTATACTACGGCGGTGGTCGATGTGAAAATTGTCGGTTAGATTTTTGATAGTTTTGTTAACGAAGTGAGACCCTTGGTCACTGATCAAAGTGAGTGGACAACCAAATCGAGTAATGATGTTTTCATATATGAACTTAGCAGCTATCTCACTTGAACAGGTCTCGACAGGTTCTGCTTCTGCCCATTTAGTAACATATTCCACAGCAGTAATGATATATCTAGCACCTGATCGTCGGGCTGGGACAGGGAATGGTCCTATGAAGTCTATAGCCCAGATTTCAAAGGTGAGACTAGGGTTGACAGAGATCAAGGGAATTTCTGTGCTTGGCAGTGGTTGACCGAGTCGTTGACATCTATCACATCGGCTGACAA
This sequence comes from Pseudotsuga menziesii, assembly GCA_001517045.1. NCBI lineage: Eukaryota > Viridiplantae > Streptophyta > Pinopsida > Pinales > Pinaceae > Pseudotsuga > Pseudotsuga menziesii. Next base: position 104,098 of record LPNX010693332.1, read on the forward strand.
AGTTTTTACAATCTTTATGAAGTGTCGGCCACCATAATCCAGACTGTTGGATTTTCTTGGCAGTTGTGTCGGCCTGAAAATGTCCTCCTGCTGGTCCATAATGTGCTTCGTGCATGATTTTCTCTCGTTCATGGTCGAGTACACATCTTCTAAGAACATCGTCTAACCCCATTTTGTATAGAAATCTATTGATGAGGCTGTATGGAGCAACCTTCATAGCTAGGATTTGTTTCTTCTTAGTGCTCAGACCTTCTGGTGCCTGACCCATCTCTAAGAACTGAGCAATCTCCTCCAACTCTGCTGGTATTGCTTCTATACGAAATAGATGTGCATCCGGCAAGTCGTCGTCGAATCCGGTTGGTTCTTCTCCTGTGTCGATTCGGGATAGGTGGTCAGGTCCGACATTGAGCTTTCCTGGTCGGACCACTACTTCAAACTCAAACTCTTGAAAGAGAAGTAGCCATTGACAAATTATCCCATGGTGAAGAGGTTTGTTTACAAGATACTTCAAATCTTGATGGTCGGTGTAAAATATGAAGGGGTTAGCTAATAGGTAGTGTCGATACTTTTGAAGTGCAAATACCATTCCTAGGGCTTCCCTTTCCGTGGTCGAATAGTTCTTTTCAGCCTTATTTAATTTTCGACTGCTGTAAAATATAGGGTAATCCGTCCCATCATCTCCTGGTTGAGTCAGGATTGCTCCAATTGCAATTCCTGATGCGTCGATATGCACATGAAATTTGGTCGACCAATTTGGAAATTTAAGTATGAGTGCTTCGACCAGTTTTCTCTTTAGTTTGTCGAAGGAGATCTGGCATTCTTCTGTCCATTTAAATTCGATATCGTCCTTCAGTAATTCTTCTAGGGGGTAAGTCATATCAGAATAATGTCTGATGAATTTCCTATAATACCCAGTATGACCAAGTAAGACCCTAACTTGTTTAGGGTTTATTGGGGGTTTTAGGTCAAGAATAATCTTAATTTTAGCAAAGTCAACCTTGATTCCTTCTTTGCAGACAATATGTCCTAAGAGTATGCCTATGGGAGTCATAAATATGCATTTCTTAATATTGAGGGAAAGTTGAATTTGTCGACATCTTTCTAGCATAAGTCAGAGCCATGTGCAGTGATCCTTTAATGTGGAATAAATAGTCCAGTCATCAAAGTATACTGCCATAGTTTTATAGATGTATTCCTGGAAGGTTTTTACAACAATTCTGGAGAACACTGCAGGTGCATTCTTTAGTCCAAAAGGCATAACCCTATAAGCAAAAGATCCAAATTCACAAACAAATGTTGTCTTCTTTTGATCCTCTTTTGCTATGGGTACCTGGTTATAACCTGAAAACCCATCTGTAAATGAGTAACACTCATGTCCTGCAACTTCATTCAGGATTTCATCAGCATATGGAGTGGGAAAGGGATCTGTCAGTGTGACTTTATTCAGCTCCCTGAAGTCGACACAGATTCGTAATCTGGTCGGGTCGTGTTTCTTAGGCTGTATGACCATGGGACTGGCCCATTCCGACTGGTCAATAGGGTAGATAATCCTTGCTTCCAACATGTTGTCGATCTCCTTTTTAACTATTTCCTTATACTTGTGGGCTAGTTTATAAAGCCTTTTCTTGACAGGTCGGACATCAGGTTTAGTGTCGATTTTCATCTCTCCCATTTCTTGAACTAACCCTTTCAAATATTTATAGTCCCTTGCAAAGACGTCTTGGAATTCTCTAAGTAAGGTTACTATTTCAGCAGTTTGTTGTTCATTCCAATAGTCACCAATCTTGGCTATTTTTGGTCGGTCGTCATTTGAAATGTCAACCTCCTGAGTTCTTACTTTGGCATCTAACCATTCCGGAGCTTTAGCTTCATTGATCTGTCGAATTCCTTCCTTGAACTGTGAGAATGTAGCAGGGAAGTCGGCGGCAGTCATTCGGTCGAGGTCTGGTTTATCAGTAGTCGCGACCCTTAGCACTGAGTGGATTGGTTTTGTTGTTTCAGCATGGTTGGATTTCCATCTGAAGCTTTTCCCTTTGGTGTGTTCATTCTCCAATTGTAATCGGGTCGACTCGACTTTTGATCCTATGTGAAGACTATTGCAGTTCTTGACCTGTCGAGGGTCTTTGTGAGGGTGTGTTTCAGTCGGTTGAATGAAATGTTTGATTTGTTGTGCTGGATCGACTAATTGTTTATCCTTAGGTATAAAGTTGAAGGCTTTAATGAAATTGGCTTTTAGTTCATTCCAGAAAAAGGTTTCACCTTTAGCTTCCTCCATCTTATACCATTTGCTAGGTAGGTCGTCTAGGGTGGAAGGAAATAAGTGTGGCCAGGCTCTTTCATCCTTATGTCCAAGTCTTCTCCACTCTTTTTCACAAGTTTGGATGTGTTCTTCTGGGTCTTGCCCTTGGGTGAAGATAGGGATCTGTGCTTGTGAGGTTAACTTCCTGCCACCAAACCTTTCAACAAAGTATGTTGCAGCATCAGTCCAGGTCTGCAGTTTTGTCTGATGGGTGTCCCACCATCTAGATTCCTGACCTGTGAAGGTTTCTACTAAGCTCTGTAGTCGGCCATGTTCTCCAATGTTTTTAGACACTTGTTCGACATGCATGACTGGGGATTCCCTCTCCTTATACCTAGGTAGTTTCCTGGTGTTTTCACTGGTCAGTTGTAAGGTAGGGTGTTCTCTTATTTTTTTCTCAAAAATCTTGGGGATAATTGAGACTATAAAGCACTGTCGGGTGGGTTTTTTCTGTACTTTTTGGATAGTCCAGCACCCTCTTGCTTGTGTTTCATAGTTTTCTATCTCCCAGTCATATAGTTCGGCATCTGAATTATAACCAACTGAGTCTTGGTTACCTAAGTGAAGTTCCCCATAGATGTTTGGTTCAGTATAGTCAGTATTATTGTGGATTTGGTAGAGCTGTCTAACATCAACCTCCTCATCAATAGGTTCTATCCAAGCATTAGAGGAATTTTGGGGTCTAAAATGGGCCTCCTAAGGAAAATAATAAAATAATAGTTAAAATAATAAAATAATATTGATTAATTTTGGAGGAAGAAAGAAAAAAACTACTTTTTGTGTTCATATTTTCAACATATCTCCTTGTGTTTTTACTCAAATTTCGATTGGGAGAGCTCGTTGGATGCGGAATTTGATTCCGCATCCAATGAGTACCCACACTACATACTTTTGATGGACCCCTCTACACCAAAAACAAGAAATACCTGAAAAATGTGATGATGACATCATCATCACATTTTTTTAGGTATTTCTTGTTTTTGGGGTAGCGGGGTCCGCAAAAGTATGCAGTGTGGGTACTAATTGGATGCAGAATCAAATTCTGCATCCAATGAGCTCTTCCGATGGAAATTTGAGTAAAAACACAATGAGATATGTCGAAAATACGAACAAAAAAAGTAGTTTTTTTTAATGACAAATATGTCAATTAAACCATTATGCTTGACTTATTTTATTGAAATTCTATTGGTTCTTGAATTCCAACTCACAAAAAATTATTTTGGCACGTTTTCTTATAAGGCCCATTTTAGACCCCAAATTTCCTCTAATGGCTTTCCTTGGGAAGGGTTAATGGGTACAATAATTTTTTGGCCATTACCTTTTAGCTTGATCCTTTCTTTATCTAAGGAGATAGAGGCTTTCATATTTCGACCCCAAGGTCGACCGACAAGGGCTGGGAAGGAGCTAGATCCTTCCTTGGGGTCAATAATTTCAAAGTCAACCTTAGTTGATATGCCTTTAATGGTTGTGTCTACATTTTTCCAAACCCCAATGGGTTCAATGAGACCTTGGTCAGCCAGTTTTAGGTAGATGCCCGACTCATAGAGTCGAGGTTTGCCCATTTGTTCCCACGTATCCCTGGTCATAATATTTACTTGGGACCCAAAATCCAGAACGACTTGTCGGACGTGGTATCCTTCAATTTCTAAGTCGACGAGTGGGTCGACATCGTTTTTGTCTTTCTGATTTAAACTACAAATGTTCTTAGTTTGTTTCTCAGGGTTAGTGGTTTTAATTTGATGCAGTAATTCGATGAACTGACCTACAGATTCGTCTGTTTGAATGAGCTGGGTTAATTGCTGGTTCGAGCTAAGTCGACTGTTACTAATGTCTTCTTGCTGTGCAATGTTTTAGAATATGTGTGTGGCTTCTTGATATGTCTGTTGTTCCTTGCTAGGGTCAGGGTATGCATTTGTGGTTTTGATTCTGCTAATCTGAGGGTTATCAGGCCCAGTTTTGGTGCCTTGTCGAGTGACAATGTGCAAGTTCTTAGTAGTTATTACATCATTCTTCTGGACACAAGACAAGACATTAACATTCTTTTTATTGCTGATTTTTTCCAACATGGTAGGAAAATCCTCCAAGGAGTGATTGCCTACCCCACAGTGTGTACAAAATTTGAGGTCAGTTCTGTCCTTGTACGGACAGTCTGCGCATCTGTGCCCTTATTTGTAACAAATAAAGCATTGTGTGGGTCGACGACTTTGTATTTCGCGATTCCCAACGAATCGACCTGTTCTTCCAAACCCTGGTCGTCGATTGTCATGTCGGCGTTCATATCGTCGGCTGTCATTGCGTTGCCCGTTCTTGTTATTGTTATTGTTTCGCTCCGTGTTCTGTGCTACTGCATTCGTCTGGTAGACGGCCTGGTAGTTCTGTCTATTTTTCAGGTTAAGATGGCAGTTGGCCGTGTTGTGATTGGCAGTTTCGCAGATAGCACACCAGGAAGCCTTTCCATTCTTCATATTATAAGGATAGTCGGCGGTAGAATGGTCTCCACGTTCCTGGCAAATGTCGCAAAACGCCTTTGTTTGTACAAAACGGACATCTTGTCGGCTGAATTGCTGTCGACAATTATCTTTGGAATGACCGGCTATTGAACAGTTAGTGCACCAAACTTCTTGGTTCTTGAGTGTGAGTTCTTTCAGGGACTTCTGCACGTTTTCCAGCTGTTCCTCCAAACGGTGGTCGGTTTGATATGCAGGTATGTCTTCATCCATCTTGACCTGCAGAGCTTTTGTCAGCGCATCTTCATACGACTTGAAAGTTTCCAGACTGATGTGTCAGCGAACTTTCTGTGAGAGTCCTGCAAGGAACCATTGAATCAGTAATTGTTCGTCAATAGTATAGTCTAACTGGCTCAATAGATCCTTCCATCGCTTATCATAGTCGCGGACGGTTTCTCCTAGCTTCTGTGATGTTGTTTTCAGCTTCTTGGCGGCCAGGTGTTTGGCGTCTGGGGTCTTAAAAAAATGATAGGAATTGCACTTTTATCTCGGCTTTTGTTGCTCTGGGCTGCCGTTCAGAAAATGTCATATACCATGTTAGAGCTCTTTTCCTTAGGGCTCCCGCGAACTGGGCCATTTGGCGTTCTTCTTCTGTGACCTTGTTGGCCTCCCATATCGACTCACAGACGAACCAATGTCGTCTGGGGTCTTTGTCGCCCTCATAAAGGGGAATCTGAGCAGATCCGTGACCCATGTTGGAGTCACTGTTACTACTTTCTGAAGTTGGCAGGGTGGGAGGTGTTGGTGGAGGTGAAAGAGGTGGGGTCGATGATATAGTCGAACCTATAGGGGTGACGATGGGGTTTTGGTCGACGGAACTTGTGCCTCCATCGGTGGTTGATTCTTTCTCGCGGTACAGCGGATTGTTGATAATTTGTCTTTTCGATGACCCACTGTCACTTTGCGTGCTCAGGTCTGACTCGTGGTTATCTTCGAAAGTTGTATGTGGCAGGGGGGGTGCTCCTTCATGTGTCGGAAGGAGCAAGTGGATACTACGAAGGGAGGGTGCCGTTTGAAAGGTCACCCAATTCCCTTCGACCGGTCGGCGTATAACAAGGTGTCGTCCCGGGTATGGTTCATCGCCTAGTTGACTCCAGATTGTGATGTCACCAGCTCTCAGTCGGAGGTCGTCTTCAATAATAGTCTGTATTACGGTATGGGAATTGGCGGGGGACATGGTTACTTCATCAGGGATCACTATTTGGAGAGCTTCTTGCTGCTCTATCCACACTTCCTCTGCCTTAGGGGCCGTTTCTTCGTCTACGCCTTCTTCGTGTCGGTCATGACCCGACTCTGGTGGATTCTCATCTCGGTCGGTCTCCCTAGGGTTTTGTTCTCGACGCAGCTCGTCGGCTCGTTCACGTCTGGCTTCCCTTCTTTGCTGTCATTCGTCCCTCTCGATTCTTTTAATGTCCGACATACTTTCATACAATACTATCAATTCTTCTTCGATCGACTGTTCATTACTGGCTTAAGTCTGGTCGACTGGTATCCACTATGCTCCTTCTCTGACACACGACCAGCTACCCCCCCATAGCCTACCTGACGCTTGTTAGGAAGCTCGGATAATGCTGTCTATTTGCTCAGGAAGTATTCCCACTCCCTTTCAACAATGAATTTTTCCCACTGCTTCTGTTTCTCCGCCCAGTTAGTATTTGAGGGTGGTTCGCGTAGTAGTGGTCGAGCTTCGACAATATGGCCTGCTCCTCTTTCTATTAAGAACTTGAACAGCAAAGTCGACAAGGAACACAAAAATTGATCGGTAAATTCTGTGAAAAATTTCTGTCGAACAGTTTCCACAGAAGTCCTGTCTTCGACTGCTTGTTCCTCACAGAAGTCGTCGGCTATATTTTCGAACCACTCCGATAGATTCGTACGTCCTCCTCGTATCAGTTTCTGGAGTAACTGTTCTTCTTTAGTTTTGTCCAGTTTTCTCATCCAAAAGGTGCTTCAGTAGGTGTGGCACGGATTCGACAAACTTTTTGTGAGTCTCAGTGAAAAATCTGGCTTTTGCTTCTGCGACTGTCAATCTGTTCCTTCTCGCGTAATTTTGTAGATAGTTAGCAATTTTTCGCTCCCACCAGTCCTTTATCTCCTGTTCTGGTATCATAGGTGAGCATATATTCCAGTTATGTACTACCGGCAACGGAACCAATGTTGTAATCTCACAGATCACATAGGGTTACCAATAATACATACAAAAATATACAGAAATATACACAGATACCGGAGATAAGAACATATAGGAAGAACAGATTATATTATTCTCAATAGATCGTACAAAGCCAAGAACTGAACTGAGTTCTTGTGAGGCTCAACAGCCTAATATATACAGGTTACATACAGTTACAGAAATAACTACCTGTCGGTTCGGTGAACCGACACGACTATTAGTTAGCAGACTTTAATTACTGTGTTTGCTCGGTCGACCGACTTAGTCGGCTGATCGACTAAGTCGGTCCCTCGACTTAGTCGGCTGATCGACTAAGTCGGTCTTCATTCAAGTCGACCTACGTCGACTCTCTCCTTCTACAGGCCGCAACCTTTCCAACCCTAAAGCCATTCTGCTGCAAAACCCTAAGACCAAACAAAACTCGAGAGGTGAAGCCACGACGCTCACTACTGGGCCGCGGGAGAATAAGACATTTGCAGTCTGAAGATTACTGAAAAGAGAAAGCAGCGAAGGATAAACCCCGAAGGAAAACAACTAACCCAGTTCCAACAGCAGTCAAATTGTTTACAACTCTTCTCTATCAAGCGTTCAGGGTGAGCCCACAACGTGCAGAAGACAAAGAAGCCAAGCTGGGAGACTGCCAACGACAAGTTGCAGAGCGACAGGGCGGGCAACTAACACAGTAGCAGAGTGGTCGGAGGCCGAAAACAACGGGGAAAATAACAAGTTTAGGGTTCGTTAGCGCCTTATATCTACATAACACTTGGCTGTGATGAGTCCACGTACTCAATCGAGATTATTTGCATGCAGTGGGTGAAATTATATAGTCTTGGCGTGCAATCAACAAACAAATTATTATTCCAATCACTTGGAGATTCGAAGTTTCTATAAGGTTCGATACCCCGAATTCAACCTAGCTTGCACGCTGAAGTGTAAACAACAACACATTAGTATATTGTTAGATCTTACACTTATTAAGGGTATAGTCAACACTACGACCCATCTATTATACAAACACGATGATCATTCATTCCAACGATTATAAATCCATCGAAGGTTAGGGTTATAACATAGCAAGGTTATAAACTTTTACGTGACCTAGCACATTATGCAAACAAGGGACGCTTATAATAAACGGTTATTAAACTTTAGATCAATGTTTAACCATAAACTCATCGTGGGCGCAGTCTATTTTATGACCCCTTTCATTTATACATTGCAAAGTATTCGCTGAACAAACAACTATAACTCTATCATGGGTTATGCCTTTTTAATATTTATAAAAGGAGTTCATAAAAACCTTCTTATGATAAGATACCCATCTTGCTAGGCATTGGAGTATTTATATATATATAAACTATTAAGTTTACAAATATTAAACCTTATCGTATTTATTCAGGCTTGTCAATAGGTAACTTAGATGACTTATTAACATTAACTGGATGATATCTTCCAAGTAAGTTTTGTGTAGAGGAACTTAGTTCATCAACACTAACTTATTCTAATTGATAACAGTATGTAAGGGGATATAACTCCTTTAAAACCTCAAGGCTTTAGAAAATAGAATAAAAGTATAAAAGAACTCATTATCGTTTGCGCATTACTTTCACATCACAAGGAGTAACCAAAATTTATCATGACGTAAAGGGTATATGTTCACAATTTAAGATAGACCCTTAATGTAAAAACCCTGCCATTTTTAGTCTGCATGTAAAGGAATATTTAAGGCGTTTATACATGACAACTATGGTAAACATCAAAGAGATTAGTACGCCATAAAAACTATAAATTACAACTACTAGAGAGAAAGCAACTGTCACCAATACTGATAGGACTGAATCTCGTTTCCATGACATCTTTAAAAAGAATAACGATTTAATGGTTTTTACCTCATAAAATCATTTGAAATTGAATAGCATTTATATTCTGTTACTGAGCTATTATTTTTGCAACGAACATATATTTGAATGCTTTAGGATTATTGACAAGCAGCACCGGATCTTTCTTACCTGTAAATCTGTAAGAGCAGGTAAACTTTCTGCGTTAGCTCAAAGCTAAGTAAGCCGCAGAATACCAAGACAGTTCCACCTTGTGGTCGCAAAGAAAAATAAGTCATTAAACTGAAAAAGAATTATTCTATAAGATAAACATAAGCAAGTAGATAATTCAGATTATGAAATGATTAATATATAACTAATTAAAACAATTAGCTGACTGCATTATTGGATATTTTTAAAATTTTAATTTTTTCAAAAGATTTGGGATTTTGACATGTGGTATCAGAGCACAAGGTTCAAACACTAGGCCTTGATGCAGCCCAACTAACTTTTATAGAACAGTAAATTAAAATAATATGCTAACATATATTTTGTTTTATGTTAAGAATATAAAATTTCATTTTTCTAAAGTTTAACAGGCAGGTATGGAAAAGCTGGGGGAGTATGCACATGAGAAGTCTCCAGAAATAGAAACAAGAAATTTGCCCAGAGAACCTATGTTAGAAGAGGGGACTGCCAACTCCTCAGAGCTGTTACAGACTGTAAAAGATTTAAAAACTGAAATGGAGTCTGTAAAGAAGGAGAATGAAAGGATCCTGAAGGCTCAGGAAGAATTGAACCAAATTTTAATAGAAAAACTCCAAACTGAAGGAAGGAGTAGAAGGTCAGAATATGAAGATGTCAGTCATCAAAGAAAATACAAAAAGATGAAGCTTGCAAAAATTGAAAGTAGTTCATCATCTGAAGGTTTTGGTGAACGACAAAGTTACCATACTACTAGTGACAGTAGTGAAGATGATTTGTATGACAAGAAGAAGAAATACAAACCATATGAGGAAATTTCAGGGGAGTTTAAAAAGATAAAGCCACCAACTTTTAATGGAGAGACTGAGAAGGGGGAGGAAGTAGAGTCCAGGTTGTTTGGGATGAAGAAGTACTTTCATATATATAATTTCTCTAATCAGTTAAAAGCAAGGATGGCTATATATAACCTCTTAGGAAAGGATGACATATGGTGGCAAGACTTGAAGAGAGTCAAGGGTATAAGAGAGAAGGAAGTTAATTGGAGTACCTTTAAAAGGTATTTCAAAAAGAAATTTCTGTCTGAGCAGTATTATGAGGAAAGAGCTAAAGAGTTTTATGAATTGAAGTCAGGTTCAATGACAATGAAGGATCTGAACAACAAATTCTTAAGTTTACTTAGGTATGTACCCTACCCAGTAGACGAGAAACCAAAAGTATAGTGATTTCTTAGCTGTCTACGTATCATATTAAAGATAAAATTGAATATGATAACCCGAAGACTTTGGAGGAAGCTATGAGGAAGGCTAACTTTTGTTTTGAGCAGAACCGGAAGAAAGAAGGCTTGGCCAATTGGAAGGCTAAGAAAAATAACAATCAGCCTGAATTTAAGAAGAAGGAATTTGTACCTCACAGAAATTTCAAGAATAATAAGACCAACAATTATTCTAACAACAAGAATTTCTAGGGAAATAGGAATAATACTTCCAACAATTCGAATAATTTTAAGGGCAAGGAGACTACAAATAACCATGGAAATTTTACTAAGAGTTTTGAACATAAAGATCCTGTTAAGTGCTGGGAATGTAATGGCCCACACTATGCCTCGGTCTGTCCAAACCGGAAAAAGACTGTTAGCAATATTCATACTGTACAGGAGGAGATGACTGTTGGGGAACTAGCAAGGAGCATGCCTAGAATTAACGCGGCTTTGGAGAACCGCCAAGCTGAATATCAGACTTCCATGGTGGAAGTAGAAGGTATGGTTAATCAAATCCCTGTAACCATTTTAATCGATCTAGGAGCTAGTCTTAGTTATATTGCACCTTAGGTAGTGGAGAAATGTAAGTTGTTTGTCGATAAGTTTGAGAATTCTTGGTTAGTTCAATTAGCCACTGGAGCTAAAAGAAAAGTAACTTGTTTTGTGAAAGAATGTGCTTTACTTATGGATGAATTTGAAACTGTAGTTAAGCTTAATGTTTTGCCACTTGGCTCATATGATTTGCTGATTGGTATGGACTGGTTAGAATAGCATAAAGTAATTTTAAACTATTACGATACAACTTTTACATGCTTAAATAGTGATGAACAACCAGTAAAGGTTAAGGGTATTCCTAGAAAAATTATAGTAAGGCATATTTCTACTTTACAACTTAAAAGAGCTGTTAGAAAAGGATGTAAAGCCTATGCAGTAACTATTACAGATGGGGAAGGTAAAACAAAAACAGATAAGTTAAAAATAGAAAATATTCCTGTTTTAAAAGAATATACTGACGTATTCCTAGAAGAAATTCTAGGATTACCTCCAAAGAGGGAGTTGGATTTTACCATTGAACTGGTACCAGGTGCGGTACCTAGTTCAAAGGCTCCTTATCGAATGAACATATTGGAACTTAATGAGCTAAAATCACAATTAAAAGAGTTAATTGATAAAAAGTACATTCGACCTAGTGTGTCTCCCTAGGGGGTACCGGTCATCTTTGTTAAAAAGAAAGACAGAACTATGCAATTATGCATAGACTACCATCAGCTAAACAAGATGACTATCAAAAATAGATATCCATTGCCCCGCATAGATGATCTGTTTGATCAACTACGTGGAACCACGGTGTTTTCGAAGATATATTTGAGGTCAGGATATCATCAAGTAAGAATTAAAGATGAAGATATCTTCAAGACAACCTTTAGAACAAGATATGGACACTACGAATTTGTTGTAATTCCATTCGGGATTACTAACGCCCCTTTATGTGCTTAATGAATAATATAATGCATAAGTATTTAGATAAGTTTGTAGTCGTGTTTATCGACGACATCCTAATTTACTCAAAAACGGAAGAATAACATAAAGAACACCTAAAAATTGTTTTGCAAGAGTTGCAGGAACATCAACTCTTCGCAAAGTTTAGTAAGTGTGACTTCTTTAAGGATAAAATCCAGTATTTAGGTCACGTAGTGACCCAGGAAGGATTTTCTATGGATCCTGAAAAGATACGGGCAATCGAAGATTACGGATGTTAGGTCGTTCATGGGAATTACCGGTTATTACCGGAGGTTCATTGAAGGATTTTCAAGGATAGCAAATCCGATAACTTCCTTGCAGAAGAAAGGAAAGAAATTTGACTAGAACCTAAAATGTGAAGAAATCTTTAAGAAGTTAAAAACCTTATTGACTAGTGCACCTATTCTAAGAATAGCAGATTCTAAATTTTTTTTTTGTAGTGTGGACTTACGCCTGTAATGATGGCTTAGGCGGTGTTCTGACTCAAGAAGGGCATGTCATTGCCTATGAGTCTAGAAAGTTAAAAATTCACGAAAAGAATTATGCAACTTATGATCTGGAACTAGCAGCTGTAATACATGCCTTAAAAATGTGGCAACATCATTTAATTGGCAAATTTTTTATTTGAATGACTGATAATAAAGGACTGAAATATCTTCTAGATCAGCCTAATTTAAATGCTAGACAAGCTAGGTGGTTAGCTTTTTTAAGCGAGTATGACTTTGAAATCCAGCATATAAAGGGTAAGGAGAATAAGGTGGCTAGTGCATTAAGCAGAAACGCAAAGCTAAACTTTAAAACAGCAATCGGCACTTACGTTTCAGATTTAAATGAACAGCTTAAAGAAGGGGTAAAACAAGATGAAATTTATCAGAAATTGCAAATTACAGCTAAGGAAGAACCTACATAAAGCTTAATAAAAGGTTATAGTTTAAATAAAAATGAATTTTTATTATTTAAAGATAAACTATATGTACCTAATGTACCTAAGGTTAAGTTGTTAATTCTGGATGAAGTCCATAAAACACCATATTCAGGACACCCAGGTTATCAAAAGACTATAACCATGCTAAGAAATGAATATTTTTGGCCAAATATGAAAACTGAAGTAGCTGAATACATTGCAAGGTGTTTAGAATGTCAACAGGTAAAAACCGAACACCAACACCCAACTGGTTTACTACAACCTTTACCTATTCCTAGCTGGAAATGGGAAGTGATTAGCTTATATTTTATTATTGGACTGCCTAGAAATCAAAATCAGAATGACTCTATTATGGTAGTAGTTGATAAGTTAAGCAAGGCAGCTCATTTTATACCTGTTAAAACTACTTACAAGGATGCCAATATGGCTGATATCTTTCTAAAGCAGATATTTCGATTACATGGAGTACCAAAAGTTATAATCTCAGACAGAGATCCTAAGTTTACAGGAAACTTTTGGAAGTCCTTGTTTAAAGGATTAAATACAACATTCAATTTCAGTACTTCCTTCCATCCTCAAATAGATGGACAAACTGAAAGAGTAAACCAGGTACTGGAAGATTTATTGAGAATGTATGTGAAAGATCAGCCAGGTAAGTGGGATGACTATTTACATCTAGTAGAGTTTGTATATAACGATAACTATCAGTTATTAGCTAAATTTAGTCCATTTGAAATTTTATATGGATGAAAATGCAACACTCCTATCTCTTGGAATAATCCAGTAGATAGATTAGTGTTAGGTCTAGAATTGTTGAAAGAAATGGAGGAAATTGTGAAGCAAGTGCAGGAAAATTTGAAGGTGGCACAGGGTCGACAGAAAAAGTCAAGCAAACTTGAAAAGAACTCCCAAGGAGTTCCAGGTAGGTGAACATGTGTTCATCAAGGTAAGGCCCAAGAAAAGATCTCTAAGACTGGGGAGTTGTGCAAAGTTGGCACCACGTTACTATGGTCCGTTCGAAATTTTATCTAGGGTTGGCCAAATAGCCTACCAACTAGGATTACCACCTAACTTGAGAGTACATAATGTTTTTCACATTTCTGTTTTAAAGAAATATGTTCATGATGCTACTCATGTGGTTGATTGGAATGTTGTACAGGTGGAACCAAAAGGAGAAATTCTGGTGGAACCGGACTGTATCCTCAGGAGGAGGGAAATTACACTACGGAACCACACCATTGCGCAAGTGAAGGTGCAATGGAAGCACCTTAGTCCTGAAGAAGCCACCTGAGAATTGGAAAGTAAGATGCGAGAAGCATATCCGATTCTGTTCCAGGGGACTTCGAAGGAGGAAGAATAAATAACATTGAGGACGATGTTATATTTTAAGGGGGTGTGTATGTCACATACCCCAATTTTGTAAAATAATGTTATTTGTTTTAATTTGTTTCCTAAGACATTATGTTAAATTTAATGCTAAGTAGAAACTGATGACTCAACAGAGTCAAAAGATGTGGAATGTAATTTTGAATATTTTATTTTTAATAAATAGAAAGTGGAGACAACAGCTTGGGAGAGCTATTAATAAGAGTGTTACTGGTCAAACTGGTGGAAGGAACTAGGTGGAGAGAAAAATACAAGTGGCAGCATCCTCAAACGCTTCCTATGTTGCAGGTGGCAACTTCCCTACATATGGGGTCATTATCCCCCAAGAAAGTGGGATCAGAGCAGGTGGCTCAATTAATGACAACTAACCCAAAAAAGACCTAGGCAATCTTTTAAAAGTGCCCAACGTAGAGAGCTGAGGCTGCTCAGATATTTTCTAGGAGAAAAATCATTCAGGTGGAATGCACTTCAAGGAATTCATTGGGAAAAAGGGAAACTGTAAGGAAGGTGTTTGAGGGATAAACTGCAGGAACTTGATCTAATACAGCTTCTTAGCTGAGAGAATTGACTGATGAGTTCAGGACTGGTATTGAGTCTCAGGACTAGTACTTGATTAATTGCTTCACCTAGTTCTAGCCAGGGAGACCAGAGCAAGCTCAGGGGTCTTCAGGAGTCGTTGTTTGAGCGCTCTCCAGGAGTTGGTAGGGAGGAACGGCCTCCCATTGCTGTTGTCAACCAAGCTTTAAGAACAAGTTCTGCTATTTATTAATTTCTGTGTTATTATCTGTGTGTGATTGAATGATGCATTTGCAGTTTATGATGTAAAAGCTTAGAGGATAGAATATCTTAGTTTGTTTAGTAATGGAATTATTCTTAATGAGAAACAAATCCTACATGTGTTTTTCTCCATCTGGAGTAACCCAGATCATACTCTAACACAGGAGGTGTATTTAAATGAAGAAAATATGATGTAAATATAAACAAAGACGTTAGTTCGATTACTAGAATGTTTCCTTTTATTGTTATCAGAAGAAATATTATTTCGTATATAGAGTAGTGTTAGATCTACACCGTGAATGCCAGATCATTAGAAAAGGAAAGGAAGCTATATCTTTTTACTAACAGTAGTATGTTTTGGGTAGACGAAACAATTCTCTATACAGTATTCACTTTCGTAATCTTTACATTTATTTTTTTTTAAAAGGAAAGGAAAAAAATAGTTAAAATGTGTAGTGTTAGGTTAAATACAATGCTTTTCAGCTCTACAGTTTATTTCTCTTCCTATTGCAAAATAAATAACTACTGTGATATTAGCGACCGAACTGCAAGTAAAGATAGAAAAACTATTGATTTATTTCTAAAGGCAAACTAGTTGGTTTCAGATTTTATTTATGACTGGTAATGTATTTAATTCATTCATTTTTTTTATCTAGCTGAACTTAAACAAGTTCTACAGCTACTAACCTGTCTTTTATAAAATTTAAACAAACACTACAAAATATATTTTCGAGGAAATAACATAGATAATTTGTTATTTCTTTTATTTTAAATACTAATGTTATAATTTTAAATATGTAATATAGATACAAGAGGAATTCTTTATAAATTATTTAATATAGAAAGCATAAGAATATAACAACAAAATACTTCCTCAATATACATCTATAAATAAACTAACTACAAGGATAATGTATAATTATAGGAACAATATTTGTTTGTAGGTAAAATAACATTCATATCCCATTATAGTAAATATCAAGTAAATATAAATTTTGTACTTTAAAGATGTAACTATCAGTTACATAAGTACAACTCTAAGAACTTGAAATTACTTATTTTCTGAAGGTTAACCAATATAGAACAATATTTAAAACTTTATTAGAATAAAGTAAATTAAAGCAAGATAATATAAAAACAATATACAGCTTTCCTAAACAGGTAATATTAAAATAATTCACAGGGTAAATTTAAATATAATAACTTACAGGAATCAAATTAACAGAATATAGACGTGCTCGATTCACCGAGCTTAAATAACCATTTATACAATATAAATAAAACAAATAAATCATAGTATTATAATGTAAATAAAAATATAATTTAAAAAGAAACAGTAAATACATCTTTATATCACGGAGTTAGGGTAAAAACCCTACTGTATCAAAATCATAACAGAGGTATCAAACGAAAGAGTATAAGCTCCTTCTAATGCCTCTTGACTTCTAAAAATTAACAGAGTAAGGCTTTACCAGCCTTCTTTCATATATACATTTTATACACAGTAACTAGAACAAAAATCAAAATTTACAGTCACGGCCTAAGCCGGAAGCCCCGCATAAAGCAAGGGTTTTTCTTTAACAGAAACAATGAACCAAGTTAACCCAAGTAAACCAAAACCACGAGGGTTTTGCAAACCACGGTGACCAACTGTCAAATGTCCCATAAGGGACTGAACAAGGACGAACTGCCATGGGTTATCCAAGGCTTACCCATGAGGAAGCGCTTGTCCCAGCCTTGCACCAACCACGTAGAAGGACAGGTCGACACTTGTGTATCATCGAAAACGATACTGTTAATACCTTGCATTAATATAAGCAATCTTGTAATGAAACAAATCTACAAAGATAACGAAGATATTAATAGCAGTTCTTACCTCAAAATTTCATTGAAATGTAACCACCCACAAGCAGTAGTGTAGCTACCAGTGCGAGGAGGAACCAAACCTTCATATGCCATAGGAAATTTGGACTTTACTAACGCAGCATTGACCATCGAAGGCCCAAAAAGATGGTGCGACAAGCCAAGCAGGTACAAACACTTGGGCCGCAACCTTTCCAACCCTAAACCCACTATGCTGTGAAACCCTAAGACCAAACAAAACTCGAGAGGTGAAGCCACGACGCTCACTACTGGGCCACGGGAGAATAAGACATTTGCAGTCTGAAGATTACTGAAAATAGCAAGCAACGAAGGATAAACCCCGGAGGAAAACAACTAACCCAGTTCCAACATCAATCAAATTGTTTACAACTCTTCTCTATGAAGTGTTTAGGGCGAGCCCAAAACACGCAGGAGACAAATTAGCCAAGCTGGGAGACTACCAGCGACAAGTTGCAGGGCGGGAAACTAACACAGTAGTAGAGCGGCTGGAGGCCGAAAACAACGGGGAAAATAACAAGTTTAGGGTTCGTTAGCGCCTTATATCTACATAACACTTGGCTGTGATGAGTCCACGTACTCAATCGAGATTATTTGCATGCAGTGGGTGAAATTATATAGTCTTGGCGTGCAATAAACAAACAAATTATTATTCCAATCACTTGGAGATTCGAAGTTTCTATAAGGTTCGATACCTCGAAGTCAACCTAGCTTGCACGCTGGAGTGTAAACAACAACACATTAGTATATTGTTAGATCTTACACTTATTAAGGGTATAGTCAACACTACGACCCATCTATTATACATACACGATGATCATTCATTCCAACGATTATAAATCCATCGAAGGTTAGGGTTATAACATAGCAAGGTTATAAACTTTTACGTGACCTAGCACATTATGCAAACAAGGGACGCTTATAATAAACGGTTATAAAACTTTAGATCAATGTTTAACCATAAACTCATCGTGGGAACAGTCTATTTTATGACCCCTTTCATTTACACATTAAAGTATTTGCTCAACAAACAACTATAACTCTATCATGGGTTATGCCTTTTTAATATTTATAAAAGGAGTTCATAAAAACCTTCTTATGATAAGATACCCATCTTGCTAGGCATTGGAATATTTATATATATACAAACTATTAAGTTTACAAATATTAAACCTTATCATATTTATTCAGGCTTGTCAATAGGTAACTTAGATGACTTATTAACATTAACTGGACGATATCTTCCAAGTACGTTTTGTGTAGAGGAACTTAGTTCATCAACACTAACTTAGTCTAATTGATAGCAGTATGTAAGGGGATATAATTCCTTTAAAACCTCAAGGCTTTAGAAAATAGAATAAAAGTATAAAAGAACTCATTATCTTTTGCGCATTACTTTCACATCACAAGGAGTAACCAAAATTTATCATGACGTAAATGGTATATGTTCACAATTTAAGATAGACCCTTAACGTAAAAACCTTGCCATTTTTAGTCTGCATGTAAAGGAAGATTTAAGGCGTTTATACATGACAACTATGGTAAACATCGAAGAGATTAGTACGCCATAAAAACTATAAATTACAACTACTAGAGAGAAAGCAATTGTCACCAATACTGATAGGACTGAATCTCGTTTCCATGACATCTTTAAAAACAATAAAGATTTAATGGTTTCTACCTCATAAAAGCATTTGAAATTGAATAGCATTTATATTCTGTTACTGAGCTATTATTTTTGCAACGAACATATATTTGAATGCTTTAGGATTATTGACAAGCAGCACCGGATCTTTCTTACCTGTAAATCTGTAAGAGCAGGTAAACTTTCTGCGTTAGCTCAAAGCTAAGTAAGCCCCAGAATACCAAGACAGTTCCACCTTGTGGTTGCAAAGAAAAATAAGTCATTAAACTGAAAAAGAATTATTGTATAAGATAAACATAATCAATTAGATAATTCAGATTATGAAATCAATAATATATAACTAATTAAAACAATTAGCTGACTGCATTATTGGATATTTTCAAAATTTTAAATTTTTCGAAAATTTAGGGATTTTGACAGTTTTGATGGTATCACAATGTTAAAACTAAGACTATTTAAGCAAGGAGATCGATACCCTCTTAAGTTGTGCATCATTTAACAACCTCTTGTAGAGATCTATGGTCATTTTAGTATATCGTTGATTGTTGAGCTAGCAACAACCTCCTCAAGTTTATATTTGAGGAAGAAGACTTAAGGACCCCTCCTTCTAGATTATTTCTCACTTTTCTAGAGCTTCGACTTTCCTTGAGTGCATTGGTGAAAGAATGTCATTTTGGGTCCTCATCCTTATGCTTTTAGAGCCTTTGTTGAAAATAGACTTATATCTCATATTGCGTTCACTCTTATTCATTTTGGCTTTTGAATACAATGGTTCTCATCCTGTGTCCCTCCAAACTTATCTTCACTGGATTGCTTTGACTTCTCGTTTAAGAATTGGTCTAGATGGCTCCTTGATCTTAGTAATGATATGATTCACAATCAATGGTTTAGTGTCTCTCAAGCTCCTTATAAAATCTAATTATCATGTAATCTATCACCCTCTTTGAATTCCTCTAGTCATGTTTTTTAAAGTCTTCTTTGAATGCAATTTAAAACTCTCTTTGAAGTTTTAATGTATAGTTTATTTTCAAACTCTATAATACAACTCAATTTGTTATTTCTATGCTATATCGAGGGTTCAATTTGTTTTTATTTGTGCAATATGTCACAAGCTCCAAAGGTTTTTACCTCTTAAAGTTTTCAAAAATTTCAAACATGTTATATATCATAAGATTTGAAATTTTGTTTCTTTGTGAGTTTCAAAAGTTTCTCTATCGCAAGTCCTAAAGTTTTTGAAACATGCAAGACATCTCAAGTCTCAAAGGTTTTGAAACAATTGAATAGATTACAAGTTTCAAAGTTTTGAAATATATGCAATACATCGTAACTTTCATAGACTTCGGGACCACGATACATCAAAACTTTCAAAGACTGCATATGTTGCATGTTCCAAAAGCTTTGAAACTTCCATATATTGCAAGTTTCAAAGCTTCGGGAACATATAATATACCATTGGGTTTCATAAGTTTATTCACCACAAGTATTTGAAGAATTGATACACGCAATACATTAATTCAAATATTTCATATCCTGTAATCCATTACACCTTGCTCTAATTTCAATTTTTTTAATGCAAAGGAAATTTTTAACTATGAGCAACTTTGATTTTTTAAATGCACACGAGGCATATTTTAACAATGAACCTTAGAAAAATAAAGCTTCACTTTCCCATATCCACATCGTGTAAAGGTCTTCAACCAAATGCATTGTTAAAAACAACAACATAAAAGGGGAAAAAGGCATCGACTTGTCCACATTGTTTTAAAATCAAAAGAGTCAACGCAAAGTAGTAACCAATCTTTCCTTCTGTCAATTTGTGAATGGAAAAGGGAATGATCACTGAGCCAAGCAACATCTGTTTAATTTGATCAACTAATCTCGGTCCACCAGGTAGGTGTACCAACACACAAATCCGAACTTCCATGCTTTGTCGATCTTTCCCTATATGAAGGCCAAATTCTTTGCCATATATATTAGTCTACTCCCCATTAAGGGTACAAAAGAAAACCACCTTTTTTGATTACGAATCTTGATCTTAAGTGAAGCCTTAGGTCTTCATATGGTATTCGAAACATGTCCTTGATACAAAAGGTTAGGTGAATAATGGATCACTTTTATTCTATCCATGGATAATTCTCTAATGAAATCTCACCCTAACTTATACGGCCCGATGCAAAGATATGAAACTACTTGTCTTGAATCATGGATCCATCATCTTCCTACTTAAACCAAAACCATAGCTTTCTCCTAGAAACCTCCTTAGTTCGTCTTAATATTCTTTCACTTGAGAGGATTGCATTCCCCATGGACTCAAGCAAAGCATAGAGGTGCTTGGATGAAAACACATATTTCTATTTTGCTAACTTTGAACATGCTGGTTGCTAACATGGATGAATTTTAGGTTATAGAAACGACCTCCAAAAGGTAGAGAAAATGAAACAAGGCAATGGTAGAAGTTATCTTTAATAGAGAGGAATTAGTTGAACAAGAAACATACATAGGTGTCCCAAGCCCATCTTATGGGGATACATAGTGTAAGATTGGAAACAACACCAATTATCAATGGGGAGAAGTTTATCAAATGTTCAAAGAAGAGACTTTCCTAGAGTTTTCTCTCACACATGGAAAAGTGAATCATAATGAGGGAGTATACAACATGATCCAAAAATTAGGGCTTCATAAGGTGGTTCCCCAACCAACAATCATATCAAGTGTTGAAGTTATATCATGGATGATTAGCAACGTTGATATAGAAAATAGGTTGATAAAAGAAAAAATAAGGAAAGCCATTGCTCCATTTTAGAATGCATGCTTGGTTGTGTGCTACAAGTTCCCAAGGCCTCAAGTAGATCTACTTGAGGATTGGGTCTTAAAATTTTCAATTGACCTAAAAATTTGGTGGATAAACAAGAAGGATTTCAGAACTAGAAGACCAAGGGAATATCCAACCAAGTATGTTAGGACCCCTTATAGAATAATTTTTCCACTCATAATCAAACTATATGGTGAGGAATATTCCATGCATTTTAAAGAGGCTTGAGTTTCTCTAATTTATCAGGTCACATGGTTTGGAGTGGTTTTCAATTGGGATTTTGTACTCTCAACCTCTATCATGTTGTTTCTAAGGTGAAGCACATAGCCACAATAATTCCCCCATTGTTATGAATGTCTTCATCATGCTAGATGTAGAATGTGTATCCAACAATTTCCTTGAGATGGACTAGCAATGGAATCCTAGTGAACCCCTTGTACATGTATACCACCAAATTCTCTAGGAGCACAAATTCAATATTCATTCCACCAAAATATGTGAATATTTCATTGCTCTCTTTTAGGCTAATATTATACAATCTTGGATATTATATGAAAAAGAGGGCCATGCAAGAAATTAGTGAGACTGAGGACTGGTACGTAATAGAGAAGGGGACCTATATCTAGAATTTTGGATCTACAAAGGTCCCTAATTTTCTTCTTAAGTTCATACCAAATAATATAGTTCTCTAAGAAGTTTCTTACTAGAAATTCCTAAATCAATTAGGAGTATCACTCGCTTATAACAAGAAGGCACTCCCCCCCTACCATTATTTATAGGGGCATATGGAACGATGACTGTTAAGGACACAAAAGAGGAGGCAAAATCTCTTGAAGTGTTTCACTTCGAAGAAGAGATATTTAGGAGGCATGGTCCTCTAAGGACAATGTATCAACAATGTCATGCCTGCAAATACATTTGGACATACCAAAATGAAGTTTTGCAGAATGGAGAGCTATATCAAAGAGGAACTTCACTCAATGAAGTTTCATTCAAACTTGGCAACAAGGGAAATGGAATTGTCAATAATAGAAAATAACAATTTGAAATTTAAGAGGCCCAAAGAGAGGTATTTGTTGCAACCACGACTATTGGAGAAGTAAGGTTGAAGGAAAAAATTGATGCCTTAGATAAGGCCAAAGCTTAAGCACATCCCAAATAGATAAATCTAAACAAGAAGTTGAAATTAACGTGAAACAAGAAGTTGAAACAAGGGATAGAGAAGAAATTGAGAAGAAAGGAGAATACGAGTCTAATAAAAATGGATGTTGGAGCATCTCACCTCGACATAAATATCAATTATTTTATGCCAACTATCATGGGAGGTCACTTTATTCTTCAACAACTGAGACTAGGAAAATTTACTCCATCAAAAGTAGAATATGTTGCATAGCTAGATTCCTTTGTCTTTGAGACAAAAAAGGGAGATGTGTCATGATGCATACACAAAATAAAATCAAGATAACTATATTCCTAGAGATTACAATGACCACTAAGACACCAATGACAAAAAATGTAGGTGATGACCCAACAAATAATGTAGGTGATGGACCAACAACTACAACCTTTGTCAGGGTTGCATTCATGCAAGCCACTCAACTTAACATCCAAAACATGATGAAGCAAATGGGAGAATACAAGCATACAATAACCATTTTGGAAGGACAACTTGCTTATTTTAAAATAGATTCAAGTAGCTTAACAGAGTTCAAATATTATGCTTTTCAACTCCAAGAGGAACTAAACATTATGCATAGATCATTGTATGTTGACCTCTAGGATATTTGGAGTCACATATTTCAATTCTTGACTTTCAATAAGAAAATCTAGGAGAAAAGAAAAATTCTATAGGGAGTCCAAATGGGCATGAACAATCTAAAAATATGGAAAGAGGAAAAGAAGGATGTTCCTCAGGATCTGCCTAGGATTATTAATATAGAAAATCAGTGTAATTATGCAACGCTTGATAACTTTCAAAAGGAAAGAACCTCACTAGAAAGGGATATCACAAATTTAGTGAACAATTGCAAGCTCTTGTACTTAGAAAGATACAAGGTTATTTAACGATGCCATCTACCATTCTTAGGGTAAATAGTTTGCTATGCAGTTTTGAAGATACTTTGAGAGATCTTGAGGAAGTCATATGGAGTTGAAGAATTGTAATAAGAATCACATCAAATGTGAATAAGGATGATTTGGAGGAATATATCACAACCCCCTCTAGAAACATAAATTTGATCTCTTAGCACATTAAGAAGATGCATGGGCCTTGTGTCAAAGGAATCAATGAATTATAATATTTCCTTAGAGAAACTCATATTTAAGCATATAATGAGATTTTCATCTCAACATGAAATATGGGAAGCTTACCTAGATATCAAGGCCCATGGTCGATTATATCCAAAGAGAACATAATTGTAGAATATTCTTTTAGGAAAAGATGAAAAAAATTATACTGAAACTCCATAACTACCAAGAAGGTAGCTCAAATGACCCGAGGCAGGAAAAAATATTATAAAGAAAGGAATAGAAAGAGGAGAAAAGAAACTTTTCACCTTAATCATTTTTGTAAACTCTTCTATGAAAGTTTAGTAAGGAGAAGCCTTTAGGGATAATATTGCAGGAGAAGTTGAATTATAGTTTGTAAACATTGAACTACTTATGTTCTATCTTCTTTCAGAATCTCTATAATAATGTATAAATTCCATTATAAACTGTTCTATGAGGCAACATATTCTCTTACTTTATTTTCTTGTTATGTTTGATATGAGATGATGAATGCAAGGTTACTAATAATAATCCGGTGACAGACTCTTCTTAACTTCATTTTCTGTTTATTATGATATATTTACAATTTTGTATCTATTTATTGAATAACTTTATGTTCCAATAATAGGTGTATATTTGGATAAGAAATCTTGCTTTTACCTACTAATCACTTTCTCCTAGCTAGGATATGCCCAATAGTTTGTGTCATGCATATAGAATATAGAATTATATCGAATACTATATTCTACTTTATGTGAACATATTAAAATAGCAGTGGTTGTTGGCCCATAATATAGATGGGTTCCCTATTCCAAACGAAGTGAAGTCTAATTGGGATTTTACATCAAGGAGAACCCATGTTGTTTAAGTGGGCACTTTTCCCGCATCAACATAGTTTTTACTGCTATAATTAGTAGCAAGTCATATTTATCCAAAGGGACTTATCCATGTAAAGAAAACATTCCAAGAGGAACCTATCATTAGATTATGATGATCCACATATTACATGCAACAATAGTAATTAACAACAATGATATCATTAGTGGAGGGTGACTTTATGGAGTATGTTACAACCTATTAGAGCACTTATTTTTAGCAACCAAACAAATAATATAATATAGATAATGTTGTAGTGGCTTGTCTATTAGTCGATTTAGAGATGCTAGTTAGAAATAAGAACAAAAGTAGTATTGATATGATGTGAGGGTGTTTTAGTTCATTTAAGCGAGTGATCATTTAAAAGAAACAATTTAATAAGTCAGGGATGCACTCAACCTCATTACTATAGGTATATTTAGTATTTCAAGCAAAAGTAGTTGTATTTTTGGAATAGGCCAAGTTTGTGGATAAAGGGATCACATGTGGAGATGTTTGACAAATAGCTCTCTCTCTCTCTCTCTCTCTCTTATAGATAACAATAATCCCCTCTTTGTTTTTTTAATCTATAAACAAAGTTGACAAGGATTGATGACGAGGTTAGTGTAGCAATGTAAGCTGTAATAAACAAAATCATTCTGCAATTGAATGTATAAAATATTTATTGAATGAATGATGATACAATACCTTCGTGACAATTTACCTATATAGACATTGAATAGCCATGAAGGTGAACAAGTATGTCTCTTGACCTTTCATTAATTATTATTTATATTTACTTAATTGTTATTTACTTATTTGATTTATTATTATTTATGGTTATTATTTAATATTATATTTATTACATTTCCACCCTCTTAAGGAATGCTTTGTCTTCAAAGCATAATAAATTGGGTTTTCTCTAGTTGAGCATGTTCCCATAGCATCTTCATACTTGTCCTTGCTTAGTTTTGGGAGTTTGGTTTGCTCTTTCGTCTAAGTTCCGGTGAGGCTTCTTTGTAATATATGTATCATACTTTGAAGTTGTTTCACTTGGTTGTATAATGTAAAAGTTGTAATAGTATATGTAAGATTAAATATAATATTATTTAATCTTATATTTGTTATAGTTAGACACTTTTACACAAGTTGCAAGAGCTCATCAACGTCACCTTTCTTCCTTTTTGGATTTTATAGACTTATTTCATTATTACATGTCAAAGAGTGACAAATAAACTTATGATGTATTCATGCCTATGGTTTTATTATTTTCCTCTTCATCTATATATGAAATGGATTGACTATGTATTTCTTCTAATTCTTCAGGTTTGTGTGGTTGTTTTTCACATGCAATCATTCTATATGGATATTTCTGTGCATTTTACATGTGCAATAATTCTATAGGGATCTTGTTTGTTATTTCCATGCACTTACTTTGACTCTTTCTTTCATGCATTATCTTCTTTCTTTCATTTAATTGTTATTGTAATTTGGTTTAAAATCTAATCTCAAAAATCATTATTTTATTTGTGACTGTTCTACTGTAATTGAGTGCTTATGAGCAATTAGAAGGAAAAACAATGTGTTTAATTGCGACCAATTTACACAAATTTCACATATTAGCAAACAACACATACATATTCTAGGGACACCCCCATGGGATTAGGAAAGCACTAGTTCGAATGACAAGGAAACTAATGTTGGCATTGTTAGTTGTCTTGAGTTATCTTGTTTATTTGCTCAGATTTCTTAATGTACATATCTAACAAGATGCTAGCATGCTTGAATAATCTCATTAGGCAAGGAAACTTAAATTGCAGTTCATTCTCATGCCTACAACTTTCCAAGAGCATACTTCATTTTCAAAGTTTCAAGTTGCTCACATAACTAAGATGCATTAAACTATCCCAATTCCACTACGTGGAACAACTATAAGGCTGAAAAATCATCCAAAAATAATCTCCAAATCAACATCTTGTGCCTTTTCACCTTCACCAGACGTTTTCTTTTTTGGTACATTAAGAGGTTCTCTCACAATATTCTACTCTCTCAATAGATTTTTAGACAACTCAAGGGAAATTCTCACTTAAGTAGGGAATAATTCCTAAAAACCATAATCCTCCATATCTTTATCCTAATTTAGACAAGGATTCACTCAATTCCTTGTTCCCACGTGCCTTAGCTATGAATAAAAATGAGTTCAATCATTCCTAGTACAACACTACTTGTGTGGTTCCTCCTACTCACATTCCTTTTACAACATACAACATATTTTTCATTGCTATTTCCCCTTCCTAAACTTCAACATGATTGTATTGGTTTTTTTCTCAAGTATTAAGGACACATAACAACTTTCCTCCATGAACCTTTCCCTTTGAAAAAAACATTGTGCTACTAATGAGGTGGGTTTAGAAGATTTTTTTGGACAAGGGATTATTTAGTTAGGAAATCAACGAATTTAATGTTGAGATGGTTTAGAGTTATTTTTATTTTCATGAGTAAATTAATATTTGGATAAGTGTCGATGACTATGTGGCCATGAGGGCGCATAAGGGATAATATGTTGACCATTATAATGCTTGAAAAAATAAGGAAGTTACAAGAAAATAGTAAAAGCTAGAAAGCAATGAAAAAGAAGGAAATTGGATAAAGCAAGGAAAAGCTGACAAGTGGCAGAAAAGTAGAAAAAACAGTGCAAAGAAAAAAAATGTGGAAAAGATGAGTAAAGCATTAAAATTAAGAAAATTATACTAAAAGCAATAAAAGTAGATAAGACAAGACAAAAGCAGTAAAATAGGATAAATTAGGTAAAGCAGAAAGCAAAAAAGAAAAAATTCAGAAAGTAGCAACTCGTAAACTTGCTCATGAAGGCACATTGAACCGAGTAGGTTGCAAAAGAAGTCATTCAACCTATAAAGAAAAGGAACTTATCCCTAATCACATATTCTAGTTGTTTCAGTTTTGGTTTTGGAATGTTATGAGCCTTCAATTTGACTTGGGATATCTGACCCTAGACTCAACTGGGAGATGTTCACCTGCTGCTTCTTCAACTAGTTGAATCCTCAGCTAGTGAGTGGGATGATGGAATCTAACCATTTTCATTGTGTTTATTGCAGGTCCTAAATTTCATTCAATCTGATTTGAGAGCCAGAAAGAAGATTGGCTGAGCCTCCTGTTTGAATTCTAAAGTTCTTCCACTTTCTCCAATTTGATCTGCTTGTAATGAAATATGTCAAGTATTTAATGTTTATGAGAATCCTATTGGATCATATTCAAGGCCTATGTAATTATCTAAAGATATATTACTAGTTTGAACTTAATGAAATGCATAAGTTTGAATTTCCTACAATATTTCCATACCTTCTATAGAATTGCACCAATTGTTGACACACTTTGTCGATAGGGATTCTCTCAATGTCGACACCCTTCGAAGTAATCTCCCTAAACACTCACATAGAAAAGTTTTACCCTATCCAGCAACACCCGCGAAGTAGATGCGGTCTCACCCGAGATGTTTGAGGGAGGGCTACAGGAACCATGTTTCTGCATAAGGAATAGGAGTTGCACACTTAATACTACTTTGTAGCGATGAAATTCATGGATCCAGGAGTTTCTAACATGTCATTTAGTAAATCTACTCATCATCATTTGCAGCAGGTTCCAATATCGTGACAATCATGATTCAAACTAGCTTAACGAAGACATTGACACATAGGAACCTATTAAACACATAAATACTTTGCATCATTCAAACATGGATAATATCATAGAACACATCATCACAAATTAAACATAAAAAATACAAGAGTTTCAACATCAACATTCATCTCATATTAACGTCAAAATATCACAAAACATCCTTGGTCAAAAGCCTCATACCAAAACCACATACATCTACAGGTCACATACAAGCAAAATACTCAGAATATGATCAACTCTTCATTGCTTCAAAGGATAAGAGATGCTCTACTAACTACATTCCTAATTCTATTTATAGGCTTGCTCCTTTACAAAATAGTCCACATAAGCCGACTTTCTAAATACTTGGACCAACACTTCTAACTACTTGCGACCAAACCAACCAAACTTGTCGGTAACTTTCTATTGAAAAATCCTCTAAATTGCCGCTTGTTGCTATCTTCTTTGTAGTGCTTTTCACAACTAATTCCCTTGCCAATAGCCCCCCAACATAAACTTGTGGCTCATCCTCGAGCCATGTCAGCTGGATATAGTAGGCGTGTTCAGTTTGTCTTGGAAGCTGTCATGTTTTGTTTTCATATGTTCAACCTTTTCTTTGACCTTTGCACTCATCGTTGCACATTGCTCGACCTCTTGCTCTGTTGGATGCTCTTCAGATATCTATGACACTCCAGTTCGTGCCTCCTGGGTGGTCTCTAGTTTCTCCATAGCCTTAAGTACCAGATGCTCTGCATATTCCCGGAATTGATCTAACTGAACAATATTTTGATGATGTCTTTCTCGTGCCTTGGTGACTCATTGCTGAAGTGATCTCAACTCTACCTCCTTGTCCAATTCCACAATTGGTGCCATCTCTCTCAGTTATCCCTGCATCGCTGTCATCTATGCCTTCGCCTCATTGAGCTATGCGCCTAATTGCTGTAGCTGGTCGTCTTGAACTACTCGCATCCAAAAATGTGTCATTTCTTCGGTAATGGAGTTGGTTGCTTTCTCCAACTCTTCTAGCTGTGCTGCCACCTCCTATATCTTGCTTCTGCACTCTGCTACCTGCTCTGGAAACATATTTGGTACTATGCGCTCTTGCAACTCCTCATTCTCCCTCTTCAACTCGGTGACTAGGCATCCTAGTCGCAATACCTTTGCCTCTGCAAACATTTCTGGTGTAATATCTGGGATTTATTTGCAGCAAACGGAGATCGCCTTCTCCAACCGTTGTTGATCATCGAAATCCTTGGTTTTTTCAATTACTTCTAACTCTTGTGCCTTCTTTTT
Organism: Pseudotsuga menziesii; assembly: GCA_001517045.1. NCBI lineage: Eukaryota > Viridiplantae > Streptophyta > Pinopsida > Pinales > Pinaceae > Pseudotsuga > Pseudotsuga menziesii. Next base: position 133,397 of record LPNX010693332.1, read on the forward strand.
TGTTCTATCTCCTCTTCAACTTATGCTATCTTCTCTCGCTACTGGACTAGTTGATCTTGCACCACTGCCTCGTGGTTCATAATTTCTTGCCTTGTTTCCTTTTGTAGTCATGCTAATGTCTGCATTGGTATCTCATTAATATAAAGGCTAATCGAGTGAAATTGCTGTAGAGTCACATCAACATCGTCACTTCCTATCGTAAGTTCTTGCGAGAGAATCTGTACAAGTCACACTCGCTTACCGGTACTTATCTCAACTGCTCTTTGTAGCACATCATTCTATGGTACCTTTTCCAGAATGGAATTTATTACGGATTACAACAACCCCGTTACTTGATGAAAGTAATCTGTGGAATGCTCCTTCATTTGTGCTTGACTCTCATTGGTCACGGTAGTAATCACGACCAATATCTGACTTACTTTCTCATCAGCCATCTTTTGTGTACTTCTTGCTTCTCCATGTTTGAATCTTCTCTTTGTCCTTCCTTCTTCTAGTTTCCTCTCGAGTTCCAAATAGTTCAGAGACACAGATGAATATTCTTGTGACTCCTCCTCAGAGTCCTTTACTTGCACTTTCTCTTGCTCAGCTGGAATAATGGGTGGTGAGCCTATTTCCTTATCCGATAGCTCGTCGACACCGATCGAAGCCTTCCATTCTGTTGACCATTCATCAATAATGAAATCTAGTTCTTCATTTGTCAGATTGTGTGTCTTCGTTATCCACTAGGGATGCACATCATTTCTTTCCTAGATATGTATGGCATGTGGGCCAATTGTGAATCTCACCACCCTTCAATATTTGGCCATTGCCTCATTTGTAAGGCGCAGGACATTTCCTGCTACGTCCTAAAGTCCATCATAGTACCTGTAAAACTGTACATTAGAATCTATCTGCCTCAGCTTATCTTCGAGCCACCATAAGTTTTGGTATCTCGCTCCTTTGCATGTGATAACTGCTTCAACGTCCATCCCTTGGTAAAACTTGGGTTCCATCCAACCCACAAGTGCGATTAATCCAATATGGCATCTTCCCTCAGTTGGTTTAACAAAAACACGGACCAGTTCATCTGAACCCCCTCCGCACACTACTCCACGCATGCAATAATGCATGATGTGCATTGGTTTGGTCTGTTTTTTTGCACGATTTTTATAGCCAATAGTTTTGCTGTGACTCGAACTGCCTTGTCATTAATAGAATTAATGACATATGCCCGCTTGTCTCGAATGACATCATATTTCTTCTTTAACTTGTCGGTCAACCTTTTGTCATTGTCTTTTCCCCTAAAATACTGTGACGTACAGACACCTGCCTTTGGAAGTTTGGTGACATGGGAAATGAGGTCGACTGTGATGGGTACTTTCGTATCCAACAAGATATCATCCATGGAAGTACAACAATAAATTCTTCACACATGCATTCAGCTCCGCTTAACAACCGAAATGTGGCATATGGGTAATTTCCAATAGTTCCGTCCGCTGCAAATTCAAGGCCCATTTTTCGATTCCTGAGTGACAGGTCCGCTGGCTCCATGTGCTTGAGGTATATATGACTGCTCAGTGCATTCTGAATACCCCATAATGTCATGGTCGCTATACACTAGCTTCTACAGATGTAACACATTATTCATAGTAACATGTACCCCCTTTGGTGTCATTGACTTCTTAATGTTGTATCGCTAATTCTTTGGGAGCCAAACTGGTGGTGAAACTGATTTCCATGGCGGTACATAGCCTGGAATGTCTCCAACTATTGGTCCTTGCCTTATTGTCGAGTCCTCTCCTCCCATCGTTGATGGGCCAGATTCTACTTTTGTGTCCCTGGTTGTACTCCAGGTTGACTTAATCCTTCGTTGCGGAGACTTTGGGTGATTTTCTCCCCTATTCTTCTTTTCCATCCGTGTCAATATGTCCTGTATTTTTGGCCTCTCTTCTATGATCAGTACACCCGGTGTCGGTGACCCTTGTGTACTACTGCTTGAAATGATGTGGGCCATAGATTCTATCTCACGTTCGCTATTCACTACTCACCTATGCTTTCCTTTGGTCAATCCCACTCTCATAATCGTCACAATGGTTCAATCCCATGCCCTTGGTCGAATCTTACAGCCTTTGTTTCACCCGTGCGAAGTATTTCGATCATCATAGCCAGATCCTTCGAATATTGACCAAATCCGTCGTCGATTATGCAAATCCAATAGTCCAATTCCTCCATAAATGCATGCCTTGTCCACTGACGTTGTCACCCATTGGATTTAATTGCTACATTTATTACCTGATTTGACTACATCTCCCTTCATCTGATATCATCGAGCTCCATTCTTGCTGCATTTTGCGCCTCTTTTCTTCTTTGTCGATCCTTTTTGTTGTGATTTCCTACTCCTTAATTTGTATTTTTATCAATTTTTTTTTACTGCATGGCTTCTCAGTCATGGTGCCACACCTGGCTATCCCAATAGTCCTTTATCCGGCTTCCATTTACTAGCTTCTGTAGCAATGCACCATCTAGCTGGTGCAATTGCACTGCACCTCCATTAGTGATGAAATGAATCACGTAAGGTCCTAAACAATGCATTTGTAGCTTACTTGGGTGCTCCACAAACTTGTTTTCGTATAGGAGAACCATATCTCCATGCTTGAAGACTTTCTTTTTGACGTGGTATTCATGCAATGTATTCTATCAATCCTTTTCCACTTGTTCATGAAAACCTATGATGAATCGATCCTCCTCAAGATGTAACAATTGCGTCAACCGTTCTTCAACCACCCCTTCATCACTTATGCCTGTCGATGCTACTATGTGCAGGTTGGGAACGATGTTTTCCATTGGAATGACTATTTTTTGACCATAGATAAGCTTAAATGGAGTTTGTCCCATCAATCTCTTACATGTTGTTATGTAGGACTATAAAATTACAGGTATTTTCAAATCCCAATCATCGCGATTGGCGTTGCATACCTTGGTTAGTGCATGTTCCAATACATTGTTGAATGCCTCGATTGTGCCATTCACTTGCGGGTGATATGGAGTACTCTTCTTACGATAGATTTGGAATTCCTCCATCATTGCACTAATTGTGCGATTGATAAAGTGGCTTCCTTGATCACTCATCAGTATCTTGGCGAAACCAAACTGAGTAACTACATTGTCAAATAAGAAACTAGATGCTGTTGCAGTTGTACAATACTTCATTGGTGCTGCTTTTTCCCATCTAGTCAAGTAGTCTATCGCAGTGATGGTGTATCATGCACCCATCCATTTCCTTAGCGAATTGATGGGTCCCACAAAATACACTGCCCACTTATCAAATGGATGTAGTGTGACTTGAGGTACTAATGAAATCTCGTCCCATCATGATGGCGTCCCCATCATTTGACAGACGTCGCAGCTTTTTGCATAGTCTGGGACATCACAGTGTATTGTCAACCACCATAAACTGACTCAGACTATCTTTCTAGAGGTTACATGACCTCCATAATGTCCTCCTGGAATTCTGTCATGCGCTTCAGACAATATTCTCTCCTGCTCATGCGGTAGAACATACCGATGTAGAATTTCATCTGGACCCATTTTGTAGAGTTGTTTGATGATTAGCTGGAAATCCGTAGGTATGACAACTAATTGCTTCTTCTGACTAGTGTTGAATTCGTTCGACTTTTTCCCTATCGAAAAGAATTAAATAATTTGTTCATAATGGTAATATACCATTCTGATCTTAAACAAATGCGCATTAGGGAGGCCATCCTTGATGCTGCTTGGTTCCTCTCCTCTCTCAATCCTTGACAAATGATTGGGGCCTGCATTCAATCTTCATAGCTTCACTATGATCTCAAAGTCGAATTCTTGGAAGAGTAGCAACCATTGGCAAATCTCCCCCCCCAATAAGTGATTGTTGACTAGGTATTTCAGTGCTGAATTATTCGTAAACATTTTGAAGTGTCCTCCCAATAGGTAGTGGAATAATTTTTGCAGTGCATACACCATCTCCAATCCCTCCCACTCTATTGTTTTTTAGTTTCTTTCCGCAGTAGACAAATTCTGACTTGCGAAGGCGATTGGGTGATCAATCGCTCCTTCTCTTGGATGCACCAAAATTACTCCTAATGCGACTAATGATGCATCTGACGTGGGTGTAAAAATCCTTCATCCAATATGGAAAGACTAATATCGGTTTTGTAACCATCTTCTATTTTAGAGCATCGAGAATTCCCTGAAATTCACCACTCCATTCGAATTTTGCATCCTTCTTCAACAATTTTCCCATTGGTGTTATGATTGTTGCGTATCCCCTAACGAACTTTTGGTAATACCCTGTATGGCCCAATGTCACACTGAGTTGTTTTACTGTCATTGGTGTAGGTAGATTGACAATTACCACAATATTGGTAGGATCGACCAACATACCTTCCTTGCAGATGACATATCCCAACAAAATCTGAAATGGAGCACAAAATATACACTTCTTCAGATTCAACGAGATCTGATGTTGTCGAGATATTTCCAACATCAGTCGCAGGTTTGCGATGTGGTCTTTTACCAACCCATAGACGGTCCAGTCACTTATGTATACTGCCACGAACTTCTGAATGAAGTATTTGAAGGAAACAACTACTATTCTTGAGAAGATCACATGTGCATTCTTGATACTAAACAACATCACTATGTACTGAAAACATCCTCACTATGTTATGAAAGTGGTCTCGTGCCTATGCTTCTTCGCAATTTTTATCTGGTGGTAACCTGAAAATCCATTTGTGAATGAGTAGATCTCTTTTATTCCGACTCCTTCTAGTACTTTGTCAGTGAATGGTGTTGGGAATGGATCATGAAGGCTTGCATCATTTAGCTTATTTAAGTTTACACATATCCATATTTCCCATGTCTTCTTATCTTGAAGCACCATTGGGATGATCCATTCCAACTCTTCCACATGTTCGATGATTCCAGCCTCCAACATTTTGTCTAGCTTGTCCTTAACACGTTTCTTGTATCGCGGGTTCAATCGATAAGGACGTTTCTTTACCGGTTCCACATATAGATTTAGAGGGATTTTCATTTCTCCCAAGTCTCCTATCATCTCAATGAATTTAGTTGGAAACAAATCTTGGGACTCGTGCAACAGATTAATGATCTTCGACATCGTCGCATCATCCCAGTAATCTCCTACATTGTCGAACTTCGGGTCCTCTGTTGTCCAAATATTGACCTTCCTTATCTTAAGTGGTTGTTGGACTTTGTCGGCTGGAATTTCTGGTGCTGTGATATCCCAAATTCCTTCGGATTATGCAATGTTGATATTCATTGGATCATCCTCGTCATCAGGCTCTCCTGTCACATTGTAGCATTTTGTCATCAACTACATTACTGGCGTCGCCTGCGATCCTGCTGGGAATGCCACTGGAACTATTTCCAACACTACATTTTGGATGTGCTGAACTACACTATGTATCGCTAGATCAACATTCACAAAGCTGAAGGTATGATTGAAGTAGACAATCAAATATGCCCATGTTGTAATATCCCTTCGTAGTTCAGCTGATACGTACCATCTTCATGGAATTTCGTCCAACGTATGGAAAAATGCATGTACCCATTCATCTTTCAACTTTGATACCCATGCGGTTTGACACACGACTAGATGATCATTGGGATCATTCCTTCCGTCGTAGTTCTTTCCTTGGTATTGCTCTGTTTCCCCAAATCGAACTTCCACTAGTATGAAACATATCGACCAATCACCGATCGAGCTCTTATGCGTAGCCCACCATCTCATCAGGGTAGCCTTCAATGCTTCCTCCAGCGCCATCAATCACCAAGGATCTGATAGTTTGGACTCGAATTCATTAATGAACCCAGCCAATTTAGGTAGCCCTTCGTATGTTGGTAGTTCAACAACTTATATTGTGACCCAGCACAGTGACTAAGTGACTTGCCCACATTTTTGGACTGATACTTCATGTAACCGATTCTGGAAATTCTCTAGTGCATCGTTAGAGTCTGATGATGCAGAGCTAGCACTGCACCAACCTAGCTCCCCGTCTGCGGTGGGATGGATGTAATCCTCATAAATATTATATGCATGATCCCATCCTCCCACGACTTCATCCTTCACTGGTTCGTCGTATATTCAACATTCACTAGGATCTAATGGGGAAATGATCCACATATAGCGATTCTCAAAATTCATCACTCTCTTCTTGAAGTTAACAACTTCTAATTTGTCATTCGCCCAACCAATCCCCAACAACGCGATGAGATACTTTCTTCAACTATCTCAAAAAGTCGAAGTACGCATAGGTCTTTAGTCCCTCCACTTCGACAAGTACAGTGTGGTACTCTTCTAATTGATGACACTCTAGCCTAATTTTCTAGTCATAGTTGTACAGGGGACCAAAACAACTGTGCATTCCCCATCCTTTCCCAAGTTTTCTTTGTTAAGATGTTTACATCTGATCCTAGATCCAATATGAATGAATCCACATCATAGTCACCGATCTAGATGTTCATTCTCATATCCCTTCCTGTTTTCTTCTTATGCAAAGAATTCACGGCGTGATCTTGTCTCCCTTTCTCCTATTGTTATAACAAACTTGCTATATCTTATAATGCATCGGGATCTTTTGCTAGCGACATACAACTTTCTAGAAAATTTTACAATGTTCCAACCTTCCACGATGGTCCTGACACAATTGTTGAATCAAAAGTAGGTGGAATTTCATAGATATGAAACTTGCTTATGTTCATTATGTCTCTTGTGTCGAAGAAATTTTATTTCTCAGCGTCGACGTCAAATTGGACCTTATTTCGAGTTGCCAATCGGATATTTGGAAGTGGTCCATCATCTCCCATCATTGCTCATCCTCAAGTTATGAATCCAACATCCGTGAGATGAGTCCTAGGTTTCACCAATATTTTTCCTATAGTTGGTCCTTGATTCTGGTTCACATTTTGGTTCAGTGGTGGTTATGGCTAGTTCTTGACTTGCCACTTCATAATCAATTGCGAGAAGTATTCGACAGTGTGATCTGCGACGATGCAATAGGTACATTGAGACTCTAGGTTTGGATATTCCCTCTAATAATGTCCCAAAAATCCATAATTATAACACATCATTGGTCCACGACCTCGTCCCATAGCACCTCCATGGCCGAAGCCTCCATTGCGACCTTCGCAGAATCCTCCTTATGGTTGATATTGCGGTTGGTTGAGCTGCTACTACTGGTTAGGATGCGATTGAGCGTACTATGGTTGAGTATACTACGACTATTGCTAGTTATATTGGATTTGATTGTACTATGGTTGCGGTGGAGAAAAATTTGGTTGTTGTTGCATGAACTATGGTTGATGCTGTGGTTTCGGTCTTTCCACTGGTTGATGTTCTTCTGCTTTCATAAAACACATATCCATCATTATTTCTTGGAAGAATTCGTATGCTCTGTAACCCTTTTCTTCATGGCCAACCAATTGACATAAGTTTCAAAACAGATTCGCCAACTTCGACACAACCTTTTGGAGGTAGACACATTCCCCATACCGATGTCGTCTAGTCAGATAGATTCGACAGCATGGAAGACCGCCTTGACTCAATGGATTAGGGGCTCTAGCCTATAAATATTCATGAAATTCTGGACATTGATCCTTATGATGTCCTTCTATGTGACATCAAATGCACCATACCTCTTTGCAAATGTCTTTTCCCTTCTTTATATCCTGCAACTAAATAATAAGATTTGCTAATTGCGATTGTATTTGGTTCATAACAACCCTCGTATCACCAAATAGTGAATCTTCCAACTTCATTGCAATTTCTAGAGTCTCGGTCTGTGTCACAAGCTTCTGTTGCATTAATGGCATTCAGATGTGTGGTACCAAAGCTGTGATGAACCATTCTTTGTGTTTCATGTCGCTCTTCCCGAAGATAACCTTAGACATCAACGTCTTGAATAGTTGATCAAAATTCCATACCGAATCATTTGGATATTGTTTTATTTCTTTTAACTCAGTAATGTATTACGATTTTGATTTGGGGTTTTTGAATTCCTCAATTAATCTGGTCCTGATCTGTGCCTATGTCTTATGTTGATGCCCTGTAGATATTTGTACAAAATTCATGTACCAATCCAAGTCCCGACCTCTAAATTTTGTCACTAGTTGTCCTTTCTTGATATCTTTGTCTTGGACTTGCTTCACATTCCATACTACTTCATAGAGAAACCAATACTTCTCATGGTATTCTGTCCCATTCACATGGAACAAGGATAGTTTTACGTCCTCACCTGCCATTCTAGGTCTTCTTCCGGTATTATTACTCTTGTGATGACACAAAGGGAAGTCTTGTGATGATATGGTGTTTCTTCCTGAATTTGGTGCAGTGCATGGAGGTGTAGGTACATTTTTGCTTTGGGTCAGTCCTTCCTCGGACTCAGGCATAACCTGGTTATCTCCTTCATCACTATAGGGTCGCTTAGTACCTTGTGGTCTCCTCTCGTAGTTTCTTGTACCAGTCGCACCAGGAATCTCCTTAGTCCTCCACCTTTTCTCTTACTGGAACTTCACCCCACTTCGCAGAAGACCACACTCTTCCTCGACTTCCCTCACAGTCTCATTGTAACTCCCATCCATCTATCCCATATCATTCCATCTAACCCTTGTCTTCGCGGTACCTATAACCTCCGCACACCAAGGATTTACTCATCAGAGTTCATCTTTAACATTCCTTTTTTGTAGATGAGGATGTTAATCCATAATTGTAAAGACTATAGAAACCTCCCTCTTGGTCCCTAGAAGAATTCCCTCTCTATGTCACTATAGGATTTGACTATGTCGACATCAAACTCAATGATATATCCTTCCAAAATTCTATCGTGCCACACTTCAACAACTCTTGATGCCTTGTTGTTCACCCTTTTCAGTCACTGAATCATTTCAAGGGGCTATTAAGTAGGTTCTCCTTTTTGGAAGTTCCTTTTCTGGAAGGTAAGCCATGCCAACCACTCATACAATATTATTGGAAACTCAACAAAGAAAGTTTTGTGAATATTAGAGTAAATATATCTTCCCAACCACTCCTCTGCTGACAGTCTGGAGTTCTGGTTTTCTTCAACTACGAACTATTGGGCCTTCTAATCAAACCAATCCCAGATCTCTGCTTTTGTCGGGTGCCACAACATGTCCTCTTCTTCCTTGCACTATGGTCCCAACAATAGAACCATTTGTTGACACACTTCGGTTGACAAGGGTTCTCTCAATGTCGACAAGGGTTCTCTCACTATCGACACCCTTCGACGCAATCTACCTAAACATCGACCCATACATGTTTTACCCTATATAGAAACACCTATGAATAAGATGTATTCTCACCCAAGATGTTTGAGGGAGGGATGCAGGAACCACATTTCCACAGAAGGAAGAAGACTTGCGCACTTAATCCTACTATGTCACGATGCAATTCATGGATCGAGGAGTTTCTAACACGCATTTAGTAAATATACTTATCATCATCCATAATAGGTTCCAATATCATGACAATCATGCTTCAAACTAACTTAATGAAAACATCGACACATAGGAACCCATTAAACACATAAATACTTTGCATCATTCAAACATGGAGAATATCATACATCACGTCATCATAGATTAAACATAAAAAACACAAGAGTTTCAACATCAACATTCATCTCATATTAACTTCAAATGATCACAAAACATCCTTCTATGAAACCCTTAGACCAAAACCACATACATTCGGAGGTCGCATACAAGCAAAATACTCAGAATACGATCGACTCTTCATTGCTTCAAAGGATAAGATATGATCTACTAACTACATTCCTAATTCTATTTATAGGCTTGCACCTTTACAAAATGTTCCACATAAGCTGACTTTCTAACTACTTGGACCAACACTTCTAACTACTTGTGACCAAACCGACCACATTTGTTGGTAACTTTGTTTTGCGCAATCCTCTTTGCCACTTGTTGCTTTCTTCTTTGCCACACTTTGCGCAACTAATTCCCTTTACAACACTAATTTTATCTATTTTTCAGTAATTTACCAAAATATCAACTTCTACTAAATAAAATTCAATTCTGTTGGTTCTTGAACCTTTTTAAGACACTAATGAACACATTCCATTCCTTAATTTGTAAATTTTATGGTCCCTAAGGTTGTTTGGGAAGCCTTGAATCAAGACTAGTTGATTTATCCTAAAATTGTCTTAGTTAGTTTTGATCCCAAAACTCCACCAATTCAAACTTAAACTGTTATAAACCTGCAAATAATATATATACTAAGTTTTTTAAAGGGGGCTCTAGTTCTAATGTTGGTGCAAGTATTATGTTCAATCAGTCCATGTCTTTCCATAGTTTTTCCTCCTAGTGTGCCTCAAATCCAAAAAGGTACATGACAATGGTATCGAAGAATGGTCCTCTTCACCTATGAGCATAAATACCAATATCCATAAAAAATAATTTGAAGGAATGTTGTAAAGCACAATTTCAATTTTGTAGTTATGAGACTAGTACCAGTAGACGTTGATGAAAGCTTTGAGAAGTATGAAGAAGAAGATGTGATCTATGTTGATGTAGGCCTACCTCGAGACGAGGATGGTCAATTTTGTGACCACATGTACAATTAACACCATATGGATAAACCACAATGGCTAGATAAAAATATGATTTAGCAAGGAATATAGCAACAAGTGAAAACTTGCCTCACCACTATAAAGAGTATCTTGCCTTGGGGGATGAAATATGTAAATCCATATCCTTTAAATATTTTTTTTATTGCAGATTCGTATTTTTTCTAAAGAATGAAGATGAGGATATTCTCAAGAACAATAGTCCATCAAGAAGAGAACTTGGTTGTTCCACTACTTGGAGCAAAAAATAAGAAGAAAAGGGAACAAAAGACAAAACTTCACCAAAACCATCCATATATGGGATTTTTATGAGATCATTTGGTTTTCTTCAAGAAAATCCTCCAAAATATGTGATACTAATAAAAAAAATGAATAAGCCTCAATTTGCTTGGAAGAGGATGTAAATGAAGCAAAAGCACCCAAAGATAGAAGTGATAGCATGCACATAGATTTGCTCCAATCAAAGGAATAAGTGAAGCATAACAATTCACAAGTTGCAGATGTGAGTCTTACTGTCGACTCCAATGAGGAAGATCATGATTGCACCAATATAATCCAAGAAGAAGATGATGAGGAACCATATGCAGCTGAAGACCCAGTAGCCCCTCATCAGGTTGTTGACAGTGCAGGAGGAGAATTCACTTCTAGCTTCTTCGTGGGTGATTTCCAAATCATTGCAAAGGGGATTGGTTTTGTTGAGGGTGATGAGAAATATTTTGGATCAGATTCAAAAGACGAACATAAATCAAATTTATAGTCACCACTTTTTCTCCACAATGAAGTAGAATACAATCCCACACAAGTTGGGTGTGAACCAAAGAGTTTGAGGGAAGAGAAAGCCACCATAGCTATACCACATGAGGAGGAAAATGAAAATCAAAGGTATGATGTAAATTTTGATGTTTTCAAAGATCAAATTTCATTGCAAACCTATGACTTTCCCTTAACTTCATACAATGTAAATGATATTACAAGAATTTTGAATGTTGATAAGTATGCTAAGAAGGAAACATGTGCTATGGATTTATGCCATAAACAAGTTGATCTTGTATTTCAGCCATTAGATGAAGCAAATTTGGTGGAGGATATTCCTTATGAGCCGCATCATTTAAATGGATCACTAAGGGAAAATCAAGAGAATCTCATGGAATCCATGAAGCACCTTGCTCATACCAATGCTTTGGCGACAATATGTTGTTAAAGAGATTCTAGTGTAAAATTGGAAGGAGACTCATTCTTGTGAGATTTGGAAACTCTCAGGGAAGGTGTGTCTAAGGTAAAATAAATATACATGAATTTAATTTTATATATGGATCATGTTCTCATGATAACTAAGATGTGCCATTGTGCACTCAAGGAGGAGGTAGAAAATCACAGAGGGTCAATAGTGAATGGGAGGCTACATGTGATTCATTGAATATCACCCAAGAATATCTTCAAGAGTCAATGAGGAAATTTTATCAACTACAAAAGGAGTTGAGCACACCATATTCCTCATTTTCCATGGAAAAAAATCAATGGCACATGGAAAGAAACACAAGGGACTTGATGAATCCTAACATCATATGAATATTGGACATAAGGAAGATTCATATTTACAGATGCTTGTGAAAAACCATGATCAAGAAGATTTTAGTCAAGCACATGTTGGTTTTAAGAACAAAGATGAGAAGGTATTAGCTATGTGAGAGATATATAGGGAAATTACATTCAAATCAATAAGAAAATGTGGTGTTCTATCCATGGATTGTATAGACAAGTACAACAATGAGATGGAGGCCCAAGGATGCACAAGGTATGTTAGTATCTGTAGAGAATTGTTTGACATGCATGCCTTGAAAGAAATACCTCAAGATCTACTTATATGGAAATAATATTTTTCTTTAAATAAAGTGGATGATCACATTACATATGGATTGGAAAACAAAGGTGTTCATTCACTCATTGATTGGATGGATAGAGGCACCATTGAGAGAGATACTTTAAAAGGTAAATATTCCTTTTTTTTTTGAAATGAATTTTTTGTTTAACTAACATTGCACTGACATGAGAGCAACAAAAAAGATATATATATATTTTTAGCCATCAGATATCTCCATTCTTCATGCATTTAGGGATTGGGTGAGAAATTGCATGGAATATTTTGAATCAACATGTAAGAGAAGTTCAGTTTGCACTCATAGCATGTTGAAGGTAACAATGCATGCAATAAATTAGATGGCCTAGGAAGAGACCTTCAAAAGGATGGGAAGTGGTGTACTTCCAATATGGCCATGGGATCCTGGTATCCTATGGAGTGATAAGTTGATCCAGGAGACCGAAACATTGAGAAGATTGCAACATGAATAATGGGATCCTTGAGGGAAAGTTAGTTTTGATTTCTAGTAGTTTCTTCATAGGGAGCAATGGTTTGATTTCATACATGGAAAACCATATGGTGGATGGACTCAATACTCTCCTACTTGGTGTGTTGGGATTTTTCATGAGGATTTTGGTGGAGACACTAAGCAGTGTAGAGGAGGGAATAGGAGACACTTCCTCAATATGAGATTCATTTGGGACCTTGGGATGATCTTTGGTCTCAACTATTTCAGTTGGAGGAATCATCTAGTGATATGTGGGACAAAGACACCTATCAAGAGGAAGGATACGCATAAGGTTAATTATTCTCCCAAAATTGAACTCCACTTTGGCCAACACCATCAGATTCTCCTCAAATAATTGCTTTTTGCAACAAACATCTCCTTGTTTCCATTATGACCATTCTTGATTCTTATGCATCAGAATTGGCTTGGCTAGCGCACCTACGGCTTCACTATATTACATGAGCAGAGTATATATCAAGCACTTTGGTAAGCTTTTATCGATTCTCTTTGATTACCTTTTGGTTCATGGTAGGACATTGAAAGAAGTGCACCCTTGGTTTGAAATCTATGTCATGAATTTGGGTAGAGTAATCATTGCATATCAATTTATGGAACATGAAGTTGGACGGATAGAGATATTGCATTTTGGTCCTATGATTGAACATGATAAGGATGGTGCAGCATGTAGAGATTCATTTAAATTCCTAACATATATGGCTTCCCAGGAAGGAAAGAAGTTTTTTGTGGGGATGAGGATTATGGAAGGGTTTTCAAAGGAATGAAGAAAGTAATGGGAACTTATTCAATGTTTTCCACCACTTGTTTCACTCCATCATTTGTTCTTAGAGATCTATGGAAATGCCTCAATGATGAGGGATTTAATTATGAAAATGGTTTCAACCCATGCCAACAATATGGAGTAGAAAATATTTATCTTCTACACTCTCTACGACTTCATGAGCAGGTAAAGCACAATCATCCAAGTCTTACTTTGATGATTTTCACTAATATTTTGATGCATGATAGTTGTGTTTTAGGAAATGTCATTAAATCAAACCTTATGAACAACCCATATCCTCTTGTTAATATGATTGGAAGTTTACCAATGCATGATTATTCCCATCCCAAGTGTTTGAAGAAGAGGCTGGCCATTATGTATGTTTTTATTCAAGTTCAATTCAAACCTTGCAACACAATTAGATATGGATGATTTAAAAAGAAGGGTCATTCATGAGTTGATAGTGAATAATGAGAAATGAAAAATTTCCAAAGGAGTCATTTGTGAAGGAGATGAAGTTCAAATGGTGTATGCATTAACTTTCAAAAGTTTGTGGAAAAGTGTTCAAATGTTTCATCATTCATATTTTCCCTTGCTTGAGGACACACAAGTTTAGGGAGGGGAGGATTGTCATGTACCCAATTTTGGTAGCACCATGGAGCAACCACTATCCCTTGAGATACCCATGGGTATTAGTGGAATAATTAAATAAATTGTTTAGGAGAAAATTTTTGGACAAGGAATTATTTAGTTAGGAAATTAATAACTTTAATGTTGATATGGTTTATAATTATTTTTATTTTCATGAATAAATTAATATTTGTATAAGTGTTGATTACTATGTGGCCATGAGGGAGCATAGGGATAATATGTTAATTATTATAAATCTCGACGAAAGAAGGAATTTAGAAGAAATCAATCAAATATAGAAAACAATGAAAAAGATGGAAACTGGATAAACCAAGGAAAAGATGGCAAGTGGTAGAAAAGCAGAAAAAACAGAAAAATAGTGGAAAATCTGAATAAAGTAGTAAAATCAAGAAAAATAGACTAAAATTAGAAAAAGAAGATAAGGTAGGAAAAAAGTAGGATAAAGTAGGTTAATCAACAAGAAAAAAGGAAAAGCTTCAAAAATCAAGAACTCCTAAACTTAATCATGAAGGCACATTAAACCAAGTAGCTTGCATAAGAAGTCATTCGACCTATAAAGAAAATTAATTTCACCCTACTCGCATCTTTTGGTTGTTTCAATTTTTCTTTTGGAGTTATTTGAGTCTTCAATTCGACTTGGGAGATGTGCTTATAGTCTTAGGTGGGAGATGCGCCCTTGTTGCTTCTTCAACTAGTTTAATCCTCAGCTAGTGAGTGGGATGATGGAATATATAAATTTTCATTGTCTTTATTGCATGTCATGAAGTTAATTCAAGCTGATTTTAGATCTAGAAAGGAGATTTTTTGAGCCTCGAGTTTGAATTCTAACGTTCTTCCACTTTCTCCAATTATATGTGCTTGTAATGAGATGCCAAGTCTCTAATGTTTCTGATAAGCCTCTTGTATCCAATTTTAGGTATATTAATATATATTACCAGTTATGAACTTAATAAAATGCAGAAGTTTGAATTTCCTACAAGCTTTACATACCTTTTCTAGAATTGTACCAATTTTAGCTAGTTTTTGGTAATTTATCAGAATATTAACTTCTACTTTATAAAATTTGATTTTGTTGGTTCCTGAAGCTTTTTAAGACACCAATTAACACAATCCATGCATTACTTTGTGAATTTGATGGTCCCTAATTTTTTTTGGGACTCCCTGAATCGTGACTAGTTGAGTTGTCCTAGAATTGTCTTAGTCAATTTTGATCCCCAAACTCCACCAATTCGAACCTAAAATATTATAAACCTAAAAATAATATATGTACTATTTATTTGAATGGTTTTGGGTCTTATGTTCAACCAGTCCATGTATTTCCATATTTTCCCCCCTAGTGTGCCTCAAATCTAAAAAGGTACATTACAGATTGTGCACATATAAGAAAATCCTTGAATTTTTTCATTTCTTAGTCCTTCTAATAAAGGTGTTTTAGCTTCATCCTTATTAGAGAAATTCCCAATTTTTTTCGAAGACCATAGGAAAGAATGTAGCTTTTGTCATCATGTTGAGACAAGTGATTTTGTATGTTTCATTCTCAAAATATCTAAAGTCACATTCATATATTTGGAGTTCTAGTTTCCCAAAAGATTTGTATCTATTAGTGAAGAGTGAGGTTTTTTTCACTAGTGGGAAATCTCAATTATCATTAGGGATTTTCTTGGATCCATGGGATCACCTTGAGGTAGTGGTCAAACATGTGTTTGCACCTACATATATTTCTATTAAATGATATTGTGATCCATGCACAAATCACTAAATAAAATCCCACCCCCATTTCCTTTAAACTTAAAAATACCTAAGGGTTAGCTCAAGCGTCCATGAACCAAATGTGAAATCACTACTATAAAAAAGCTGGGGAGGTCCTAGATTTGACTCTTCGGATCCCCTTGGGATTAGGATCCATAAATATTGATGAGAATCTACCTTGTTTACAATCCATGAATCATGGGGAATTGTTTGGAGGGATTTCCATGACGTTGATCCTTGGAAAAAATATTTGGAGTTCCAATTCATTATCGACCTCACTAATAAACACCAACATAGTGTAATATGTGGTAGTAACAAACCCTTCTCATTCTCATTTCTCAAGATTTGGGTTTTAATGACACTATCTAGTGGGGAGTTTGAAGCTCCATCCATGATTATTCCTTTCAATATAAGATTGATATGTTGTCTCTAAAACGATCTTAAGATCAATCTCTAATTCATAGGTTTTTTTAGAGGATTGAGTGTGTAATGTTTTAACGGTGCATAGGACCACCACAACATAGATAATTAGAGCTCACAAATAGACGGGGTCAAAAATCCACCCAATCCAAAATGGATCTACATAAGTACCATACAAATTTATTGATGCACAACATTGGGATAGATTAAGATCTGTCATCTCATACTTGACCTTGATTTTGATGGATTTTAAGACATTAGCTTCTGATGCGTCTTTGAGGCTCTAGTTTAGAGTTTTATGGATTTGTGATGGATTAGGGTTGTTGTAGGCTTTCCTATTCCTTGATGGAGAATTTTATTCTCATAAAAATATTTCCAACTAGTTATATTACATGAAAAATACAGTTCATATGAGGATAACCAAGCCTTGACAAGGTAGCACTCCAAATATTCCTTTTGTGTCCAAGTGATGACCATGTCAACTCACCATAATTCAAATATGAGGAGTTTGTAACGTGTATGAAACCCCTAGAGTCTTCTAGAAACATCATGGATGTTCTAAATGGGTTTTAAAACCCTAAACTACTAGATACCCAAAAACCTAGCAAGAGGGAAGAGGGTTAACTTTTTACCTAGTCACTCATTGTTCCATAGTATGAGCATGTGTGGAGGATATGCTAACATAGCAGAGATATATAAGTATAACGTGGAGGTCTATAGGATACCATATTATCTCATAGATTCATAGACGTAATCTAGGAAATATTTGCAATATGTATTGTAATATCCATAATATAAGAATATGGAAGGCATAATAATTCATTGAATGTTAATATTCTTGTATGTGTTTCTAAGGAAAATATTTATGTTCCATTGTGTGAGCCTTTTATATTGTAATATATTTCATATGTCATGGTAGTTAAATAATCCAAATGGTGTGTTTTATTTATGTTTTAGTGTAGAAAATACAATAAGATAGTCACACTATCAACCATAGGTTCACTATAGTTCTTTTGAGTTAATATATATTTTGGTGAGCCAACCATTGGAATATCCAAGGTAGTTTACGTATTATATTGGTAGCAAAGAATTTTTATTAGGTGTTTTGTGTTTTTTGGTCAATATATTCTTACCAAACTAAAAACATTAAAGTGTGTGGGAGAGTTGTACCCTATCGATTTTGAGGTCTACACAAGAAAGGTTAAGAATTAGCCATAATCCTCATAAATTAAAGAAGAGCATTGGGGAAGATTGGAAGATGAACACAAAAGTAGATTTTCAAGGTTGGAATCTCAAGTAGCCGATATTTCTAGGAGGATACAAAATTTTAGAAACAAAACAACCCTTATCAAAGAAACCCAAATCTCATGAGAAACCAAAATATCACAGGGAGACAAGGAAACAGAAGAAAGATTTGAAGCTAAAAAATAGGGATTCCAGTAGACAAACTTATCAACACCTATATAACATGGAAGTAAAGTTCTAAATCAACAAAAAAGGTGAGTTAGATGCATTTAAGATGATTCATTTGTTTCAAAAATTAAAAGTATATTTAAATGTGCATAATGTATGAGAGGAACACAAAATACCATTTTATAAACTAAAGCTAGAAGGCCATGTACAAAATTGGTGGGAGAGCCATATTGAGGCCCTTAAGATGGGGAGAGGCCCACCAATAAGTAATTGGGAGGTATTCAAACACCTCCTCAAGTATTATTTTTACCCTGTAAGGTTTGAATAAGAATAAATCATTCAATTGCACTATTATTCATAGAAGTAAGGACAAGAGTACAATGCATAGTTCCAAAAGCAAGCCATCTAGTTTGGAATAAATTCGTGGGACCCATATAGGTTCATATAGTACCTTGGTGACCTTAATAATCACTTATGGAGGAAAAATATTATATTCAAACAAAATACCATTGATGAGGATTGTGTATAAGTCCAATATATTGAATATAACAAGAAAAAGGGGTAGGGAAAGGGTTGAAAATAGACAGAATAGCACGGAGTTTCCAATAAGGGCAAGGAGAAGAAGGGAAATTGGAAAAATAAGAAGATCGTAACCATAAAATATGTGTGCCAAGAACCTAATAACCACTATGATAATTGAAACATTGATAGTCACACAAAAGAAAAATGTTGGAATCTCATCCAGAGATGAATACACAAGTAAGACAAATTCTACCGATTTTTTTTTTCTAATGGAAGCGGGAAACATGATATAGAAAAATTGAGATGTGTACAAAAGGTTTGTTTGCAAAATAGTGAAAAAGGAGGTGAAACTAAGTAGCCTCTATCAACTCACAATCCCACACTTCAAGTGTTACATCCCTAAAACATAAGTGCAACCCTAGAGGAACTTAGGAAGGTTTCTCATTGTGACCATAATTATACTAGTTTGTGTGTGGGGATGTTTTCCGTTATTTTTTCTTCATATATCAAGCCAAGCTCCAATTTTAAGAGTGAATATGTCATCACTATTGAGTTTCTATTTGTAGTTTCCATGCTTTCCTTGTGATGACTCCATGTCGTATGTGATGTATTTCCATTTCATGCCTTGAGGATATGTTTTGTGGATTGATGATTGTACTATATCTTCTTCATGTTAATCACAATGGTTTATTTTGATAATCATAGTTAGTATAGATGTTCCATAGACTATTAATTGGAAGAGATTTATTTTTTATGCACAAATCATTGGCTAACAACTTTGGATCCTTACATGGAATATAAATCTCTTACGGTTCCACCTTGGACCTTATATCCATATCCATATCACTCCACCCTTAATTCTAATCCCATTGGATAGAGACTAATATATTGAATCTTGATCTCCCCTCTCTGAAACCTTCACCGTGAAGGCCTCCTTGTTCTCCCTTGTGTCTTAGGAACAATTGCGTTGTGATGAAGCTTGTGATATTTTAGGACGTTCACTTGTAAAACCATGGGATAATTATGATCAAGCATAAAGAGTTTTCATTGAACAATTCTATCCATAGACTTGAATCTTGAAATTCCACCCCCTTTTAATCCCCCAAAAGGGGCATTTGAAGACAAATCCTAGTCCAAGACCCCTTGTACTAGAAATTGGTGTAAAAGAAAATTCTTAAGCAGTTCAAAAAAGAAAATCAAAGAATACCAAGAAAAATTGCAAAATTAAGTAATCCAAAGAGGAAAGAAGCAATACTTACTTGCATGCGCCTCCAAATAAAGTAAAGGACAAGGTCTCCAAAATGAAAAAGTACAAGAAGAAAGAGTCCAAGAAAACTCAAAGAACAAAATTCCAAGAAGGTTCGAAAACCAAAGAAAAGAAAAGAAATGTGAAGTCTAATTTCCAAGGTTAAAAGGAGTAGTACCTCATTACACAACACCCATTTGTGAGACACATTCCCTAGTGTTTTCCCAATTGGTGAAGATCGTAGAGTTTCTCTGTATCACTTATCTTGAGTCAATTTGTAGTCTTTGACCAATTTTCCACTTGAACACCTTTTTAACTTTTCCACTCACTTCACCTAAAGGAGAAATAATCCTTGTAATGGTTTTGTTGTTGGATAGATGATATGTTTCACTAACCTCATGCTTTGTACTAACCTTATGTAGCATGGTATATTTTTGAAGCTATGCAATGATTCATTTAAACAACCATTGTATGTAAGTATTATGACTCTAGTACATGATCAATTTAAGCAATTTAAAATGTTATTTTATCTTCCAAAAGGATTAGAGAGGTCCATTCATTCATTTGACAAGTTCATCCACTAAAAATGAACTTTTCATCCTTTTGACTTGGTCAATAGGACCAACCAACAACACGTGCTCATATTTCATCACCATTCACAATATTGAAGTCTTTGGAAGCCAATTTGATCCTTCCAAATATGATTTTAACCTCACATGGACTAAAAGGCATAAATTAATGGTTTTTCCTAAGTTAAAAATTAAAAATGCCTAAGTCCTACTTTAATCATTTGAAACAACAAATAATTGAAGATTTCAGATCAGATTTTGGATGATATGGATTGGTATATGTTTATAAAGCATCATGGACTTCATACAAGGAAATTTCCAAGTGTTTTTGTCATGGTAGCATCAAAATCCAAATAATTGACAATTGTTAAACATACTTCATAATGTCTGATTTAAAAATTGCCTAAGTGTGGCAGAGAATACTTTAAATGGAAACGAGAAATTTAATTTGGAAAATATTGAAGCAGGTCCTCTTCAAATATGAATATAATCACTAATACATTTGGGCATATTTTTCCACGGAATATTTCCACGTTTTGAACATTTGTGGATTAATACTTCATTTTTTTTATCATGGCAGAAAAACCATGGCAATATCGACATTTTTAATTTTCGACGAACTTTCATCTCTATATCGACAATATATGGCCATATTTAATTTAACATTCTTAATTATTTAAATCTAATTATTTGAAAGGGGGTATAGTTGGGACCTCATCGCAGGAAATAAAATGAACTTATTTTGACTTAATATTTCCATTTGAGGTACTTTCTATAGATTCAACAGGATCACTTTGACTTGCCAAGCATACTACCTTTGGTGGAAGCCTTCAAATGCAAGAAGCAAATATTCAAATGATTGGATTTATGGCAAAGCAGGGTAGGCTATATGACGACAGGAGATCTAATTTTTTATGGACACAGATCGGAGCAGGCAATTAAGAAAAGGAGTCACTTGGACAAGAATTCCACAAAACATTTAGCATAATCTCATATATAATGAATGAACCTATGACAAACTAATACAATTAATCATTTAAACTACTGGTAGAAATCACACCCGCCAAACCAATGCCAGCTTTCAACGGCTCTTGGCTGTTTACACGCAAGTCAGTAAGCATGCATCCTTTTTTGGCCATAAATAGTTTTTTATTTCCATGTCTTAGGAGGCCGACCTCATCACCAATTTTTTTTTTATGATGAACCAAAATTTATTTATTTTTCCACATCATCATCATTTTAATTTTATTTTTTATGCCAAGACTTGGCCTTCTCTTATGCCTGCATACCCTTCTTCAACTGCCCATATGGGGGTCTTTGATCTTCCAATAAGTATGCCCGTACTGTCCATCTTCAAGGTGCCAGTAGGTGATGTATTTAGATGCCCGCAGCTCACACCAGGATGCCCATAGGTGGCCATAGGGATTCCCGTAGGTGGGGTTGAGAAGATGCCCGCAATAGGAAATATATTATAATTGCAATTTTTTTCACGTCCCCAACCCTCTGACCGGCGAAGAGAACACGACTGAACGTGCTAACTATGCACCTAGGCTAACCAAGCCCCATGAACATAAACATGTACATAATAAAATATATGGAAATGCATGCTGATGAAAATATGTTAACATACACAGATAATATACATGTGCAGATGCATGATTTCTTTAACATACAACAGAAGTAAACGCATGTCATCATATATTCACAACATATAAGCATTCATGATGTTCATTCATAAAATAATAGAGTTGCAAGGATTTAAGCACAAGAATACTTATCTCTAGGAAATCTTGCTCCGCAACCAGTTACGTCGCTGCAACGTTCCACCCAACCGTAGGCCAATATTCTCATCAATCTCTCAGCAACATTTCCACCCACGAGCTGGGCATGATTCCACAAGGTTTGAGGGAAACTAGCAGGCTCACATGTAACCAGAGGTATACAACTTAGCCAAGCCCACACAGTTGGGTTTATCACGTTATAATCCATCCAATACCGTGGGTTTAGCAGGATATTTAGGGAACTGGAGAAACTAGCTGCTAAGCTAGTGGGATCGTTGGAGAGCTATGTACATGCATCACTAGGTTTATCAAGCATGCTCAGGCTTCATTTCCACTCACAAATATTCCAATACACACAACCATAGAATACTCAACAATTCATAGGTCTGGGATTTAAGGAAAGACACCATAGAGGCTCCAATCGGGTAAGGCAACTGGGTAAACATAGCCCAGACTGTAATAGTCTAGGGTCGTTTATGGCCCTATCGTGGCCAAAACAACTCACAACAACACCCAAAACTTAAGGGAAGGACAAAAACAACCTCTCCGACTGTGTGAGATGAGGAACACTTCCCTATCGTGGAGGAAAATAGACTCACAGGACAAATCGTGAAGGATAATACACACAGATTCAAACAAGAAGAAGAAAATCTAGAACGCGACCTTTTCCTGTGCGTGTGAGGAAACAATGAATGCTTTCCTAAGGGGAAAAATGAGAGAAGCTTTTGCATGAAGGTATAATGAGGGTCTCTACCCCCATGAGGGAACGAAAAAAATGCCTCTCATGATGGAGTACGTGTGTGGTCAAAAGAATGACAGTCCTACCAACCACACGACTGCCCATGCATACATTACCCAAGAGTAATAAATTCCCAACCACTTCCTGCAGAATTAAAATAGTTGGAGGATGAGGCAAGAGAAGGTGAACAAGACAGCAAGGTGGTTGACAGCTAGATGGTTCACCGCTTGACACTTGGTTGTTCCCCAATGGTTCCCAAGGGTTAGACATCCCCCCACCCTTAACCTTAGGAAATCATGCCCTTTTCATTATTGTTGCATCGACATAGCTGGTTATAGGTCTTTTAATTAATTTTACATATGTACATGGTTTCCAACATTATAACGTGCCTGGCTAGCAAAAAATACCATTGACATCGCCGAAACATAATACGACAATCAATGGTGGGGTGTTTGCCACTACTAGATTTCGATCCAAAATCCGACGGTTTTTTCCGACGGCGCGTGGATTTTTTATTTTAACAGTGCCAAAAATCAGGAAGATAATTTTTTTTTTTGTAATGATGGTGATTAGCGTCGCTTAAGCGACGGCTAGGCTTGCAAGCGTCGCTTAAGCGACGACTATCCTCCTAAGCGTCGCTTAAGCGACGGCTATCCTCCTCTAAGCGTCGCTTAAGCGACGGTGCTTCAATCATTTAATAATTTACTAATGTTTTATCAATCATTTAATAATTTGTCGTAATTGGTTTATTATTTAAAATGGAAAGCGATGCTTAAGACATTATCCCACACACATTAAAATGGAAAGGCTAGGTTCATTTTTCATATAAATAGATGTACGGCTAGGTTCATTATCTCACACACTGAGTCTCGCACTTATCTCTTGGTTAAGAAGTGCGAAATTCTTAAGGGTTTTTTTTTGGCGTTGCTCTTTTGTGGGGATCTTCCCACTTGGTCTTGGTTTTTGGCGTTGCTCTTTTGTGGGGATCTTCTCACTTGGTCTTGGATTTTGGCGTTGCTCTTTTGTGGGGATCTTCCCACTTGGTCTTGGCCGATTTTGGCGTTGCTCTTTTGTGGGGATCTTCCCACTTGGTCTTGGCCGATTTTGGCGTTGCTCTTTTGTGGGGATCTTCCCACTTGGTCTTGGATTTTGGGGTTGCTCTTTTGTGGGGATCTTCCCACTTGGTCTTGGGTGATTTTGGCCTTGCTCTTTTGTGGGGATCTTCCCACTTGGTCTTGGATTTTGGTCTTGCTCTTTGGATTTGGTTCTAACCCTTGTGGAAAAGACGACTC
>LPNX010693362.1:0-47481 GCA_001517045.1 Pseudotsuga menziesii
TGATACTATCTTAGAGGAAGTTGAGGGGTTTTCTCCATTTATGGTTTCCCCTCCTAAAATCTTTGTGTCTCTTGTCTCCTGTGATGTGCTTATGTGAATGCTATGCTTGTTATTCTCTCAGTGAAAAGATCTTGTTATAATGCTAACTTAAATGTTGAAAAACTAACAGATCGGGAACCACAGCATGAAAAAGGTCATGCCCTCATGGAAAGAACTTCGAAGTCCAAATCACTCTTGATTGATTTAGGAGCTTCAAACCACATGATGGCTGAAAAATACTCCTTTTCATCCTTGGAGACCGGAAAATCCATCCCCATTGACATGGGATATGACTCCACCATCATTTCAGAAGGACAAGGTATGGTTGATCTTGAAAATTGTTTCTTTTCAAATGTATTGTATGTACCGTCTCTAGCAACAAATATCCTTAGTGTCTATCAGATGACACATACTAGAGTGCCTAAGAGAGTTTCTTTCAGCCCAAATGATGTTGAGATAACATAAATTGCATTCAGGAAACTCATTGCTAAAGGCCTTGCAAATCATCATGCAAAATCCTATGAGTTCTCTCACTTTGTTGTGGGTGCAAAGCCCACCACTCTGCTAACTCATGGGAATGAGGTTAGTAGGCTGTGGCATGAGAGGTTTGGCCATCTTAATTTCAAATATTTGCAGCAATTATAGAAAAAATCCATGGTTGAAGGCCTCCCGGTCATCAAGGCAACCACAGGAATTTGTAAGGGCTGTGTGATTGGAAAACACCCTGAGGACAAGTTCGATCGGGGGAAGGCAAACCGAGCTACATGCATATTGGGGCTGATACATTCTGATATCAGCGGTCAAATGCCTGTCACATCCATGAATGGATCAAGGTATCTTATTACTTTTATTGATGATTTTTTAAGGTATACATGGGTTTTCTTTCTCAAAAAGAAATCAAAATTATGTGAAAACATTTCTGAATTGAAGGCCTTGATCGAAAATGCCTCTGGGGTCAAGATCAAGATATTGATATCTGATAATGGAGGGGAGTATGTCAGTAATTTGTTTCTGTACATATGCTCCCAAAGTGGTATTCAGGTCCAACGTTCAATTCCCTACACTCCACAGCAGAACGGAGTAGCGGAAAGGAAGAATCGGTCTCTCAAGGAGATGACCACCTGTATGTTGGAATCCAAGAAGCTTGCTAAAAATTTGTGGGCTGAGGCCATGCATGCTGAAGCATAAATTTATAATAGGGTTCCACACTCATCCGTGAAATGGAATACCCCTTTCAAATCATACTTCGGACACAAGCCAGATGTGTCGAACCTACGGGTGTTTGGGTCCACTGCATGGGCCCGGATTCCGCTTGATAAAAGAAGGGCTTTGCAACCGCAAAGCATAGAATGTATGTTTATTGGGTATACTAATGAATATAAAGGGTTCAATCTGCTGGATATCAATACCAAATAGATCATCATCGAGAGAAGTGTCAAGTTCGATGAGCCTCTTCAGGAGGTGGAACTAGTGAAGGAGAAAACTGCTAAATTTCCTTCCTATTCTACTGAATATTTGGATGATGAAATTGGGGGTGATGACCCTGATTTGGATCCTATGATTTCTAATATCAGTGTGCAGAAATCATTAGATGCTGAATCAGAACCTTAAGTGCAAAATCATCTTCCTACATGGGCCAGACAGACACTCTCCTCCACAGGAGACAACATTGGAAATCTGGATGATCCAAGGAGAACCCGGTCTAATTTCCAAAGAGCAGGTATTGCGCTCTCTTGTCCTGATAATTTGCTGTATGAAACTTGCTATTTGATGATTATTTCAGATCCAAAATCCTACTATCATGCTCGGAAGGATCCGAGATGGCAAGTTGCCATGGATGAAGAGATGAATTCTCTTCAGAAAAACACTACTTGGGAGCTAGTTTCTCTTCCTCCGGGAAGGAAATTGGGTCAATGCAAGTGGGTGTTTCGAACCAAGGTTGCTGCTAATGGAAGAACCTGAAAATATAAGGTAATTTTGGTAGCAAAATGTTTCTCTCAGGTCCAAGGAGTGGAACACCCTGAGACCTTTGCACCGGTTGCAAAAATGGACTCCATCCACGTTGTTTTGGCAATTTCAGCATCCAAGCACTGGGAAGTGCATCACATGGATGTTAAGTCATCCTTTCTGCATGGAGATCTTCATGAGAAGATATACATGAATCATCCTGAGGGCTACATCACTGATCCATCTTTGGTTTGCAAGCTAAAGAAGTCACTATACGGGTTAAAACAGGCCCGAAGAGAGTGGTATTCCAAGATGGATGCCTTCCTTCTCTCACAAAACTTTCAAAGATGTAGATCAGATCCAAATGTATATTTACAGAAGTATGGTGGTCATATAATTATCATTTTTTTATATGTTGATGACTTACTGATCACAGGTAGCACAGTTTCCTCCATTCCAGCCATCAAAACTGCTCTCCACAATGCCTTTGAAATGAGTGATTTGGGGCTTCTAAAACAATTTTTGGGGCTCGAAATTGAGAAAATTTTTGATGGGATTATGGTCACTCAGTCCAAATAAATTTCAGACCTATTAGTCAAGTTTAACATGGTTGGATGTAGGCCTACACTATTCTGTTTCCTTTCAAGGATCAACCTTGAAGAAGGAAAAAACACACCTCCCATGGATTGCATTATCTATCGACAACTGATTGGTAGCTTATTGTACTTGACACATTCTCGACCTGATATTTGTTATGCCATGAATGCTTTATCAATATACATGCAGCAGCCTCATGATCTTCATTGGAATTTAGCTAAGAGTATCCTCCAGTATATTCAGGGAACCAGGACCTACGACATTCACTATGCTGTAGACTCTGAGCTAGAGCTGGTTGGATACACAGATTCCGATTGGGCGGGTGATTCTATTGATCGGAAGTCTACTTACAGATATGTATTCATGTTTGGTGGTGGCCCCATTTTTCGGTCAAGCAAAAATCAGGCTACCATAGCACTATCTTCAGCAGAGGCCGAGTATCGAGGAGCGGTGAATGCTTGCATCCAAGCAGTTTGGTTGCAATGAATTCTTTCAGAGTTTGATCTTGGTAGCACTTTGTCCACTGTCCTCTTTTGTGACAGTCAAAGTGCTATTAAGATATCCACTGATCCAGTTACCAGGCAGAGGACCAAGCATGTAGATATCCACATGAACTATATCAGGGAGCTAGTGCATGACAGGACCATCATTCTGCAATACTGCCCAACTGATGAGCATATTGTAGACATCTTCACCAAGAGATTTTTAGAAAAGAAGTTCACTTACCTTCATTCACTATTGAGGGTGATTTCATTAGGGTGATTCAGACTACTTTCAATGTTCAGCATGAGGGGGGGGTTTCCCTCTTTTCCTCACCTAGTTTGTTTTGAGCATTGTTTCAGTTTCAGCATTGTACAAGGTGACCTATGGCCTTAGTTTCCAGGGCCCTAGAATTTTTATGCATTTGTGTTTTCTAACTCCTCCTGATTATAGCTTAAGGGGGGGTGTTGGAGACATTTACCACCATACACACTCTTTTTGGTCAAATTGGCCTAGTTAAACCACTATCCTAAGTATTATTGACATTAATTGACATCAGTGGAGCATTAAATGTCATCATCCAGTCTCACCCACGCTTACCTTCAGTCAAGGAGGCTAACTTAGCCTTCTCCTACATTCAGGGAGGCTAACTGGAGCACTCCGGGGGTGATCTGAGTGATATTAATGCACCTAATTGATAACTGGTGGTTATAATCAATTAAACAAGTCAGTTAAGGCACCTCCTCTCATTAAATATATTATTTAATGATTATTTAATGAACTGGAGTCAACAGGGGCACCTCCACCAACTTCTGATGTGTAGTTCAACTTCAGTTAACCTCATCGAGGTTCATTGGAGTCAGTGTAGCGCTACCTCTTGATGGTTGGTGAGCTATGACATGTGTCTGATCTCTTTCAGTTGAGACTCAGTCATTTATTGCACTGCGACTTCAGTTAGGGTTAGTTGAGTCAATTAGGGTTTTGGTCAGTGGTTAACTGAGTGTGAACCATGGCTTATAGTCAGTTAAGCTAGACTCACTCATTCAATTCGAATGACCTCCTAAGGAATTCGAATTGTCTCTTCATTCATGCTTGTAGCATGTCATTGTAATTGTAATCATTCATTCTTTATGTGAATACAGAGTGGCTACTATTCCTGTAGACCGATTACACCATTTCATGAGTTATTTGTTGATTAATTCTTGATGAGATTGATTCTTTGTTTCTAGGTCAATAGACAAGATTAATAATTTTATCATGCAAAGTTTGTTCCACAATTATCCAACATACTTTTTCTAAGATATGAATATGTACTTAGGATGTTGAGTCACTACAATTCCTAAGTAGTAATGAAGATGTCCCATATCAGTCATTTCAAAACATTTTCTCATGTATTTCTTTATGGAAGCTATATAATATTCATTGTTCCCTCTCATCTATAGGTCATCTACATATACCACAAGAAATACAATATATCTTACAACTTTCTTCACAAATAATGTTGCATCATCAACATTATAATGCTAGAAATTTATCTTTAGAAGATGCTCAGTTAGCTTTTCATACCATGCTCGTGGTACTTGTTTGGGGGCATACAAGGATTTCACAAGTTTGCATACCTTGTGTTCTTGTCCCTTCACAACAAAACATTATGGTTGAGACATGCAGACATTTGATTTCAAGTCTTCATTTAAGAAAGTAGTTTTTTCATCCATTTGGTGGACTTTCCGCCCATTTTGTGCTGCCATGGAGAGAAAAGTGCAGATGGTATCCCATTTTGTTGTGGGGTAGAATGTTTCTTCATAGTCAACTCCTTTTTGTGCATATCCTTTCACCATAATCCTTTCTTTGTGTTTTTCAAGTGAGCCATTTGATTTTTATTTTTTCTTGGATTACAAGGAACTGAATTTTGATGTGTAATCCCATGTTTGGAAATAGAATCTTCAAATGCATTATATGTATATTCTATAGCATTATCTGAATGAAAAGTACCAATATGTGCTTGTTCTTGATTCTTTATACATGCATGAAAGTTCTTGAAAGTTTGAAATGCTTCAGACTTTGTCTTCAATAAATATACCCAACACATTCTTGAATAATCATCAACAAAGGTCATGAGATATTACCAACTGCATCAGGAATAGGCATGGGGCAACATAAGTCTAAATGAAGCAATTCTAACTTTCTACATGCTTTGAATTTAGACTCTTCAAAAGGTTGATTACTATGTTTTCCTAGAATGCATCAAATTTGTTTCTCTATTTAGGAATATTAGGAAAACCATATAAACCATTCTTTCTTAACAAACGAAGACTGTTATAATTCAAGTGACCAAATATTGCATGCCACAATACACTGGATGATAGATTACCTTCTTCAAGCTAATACATATAGGAAAATTTTTGAATTGTTGTAGAACAACCCTTCAACTTTAACAGCTTTCCATCTTCATACTTGGTCAGGATGACCTTGTTTCCAGAGGAATTTCTTATCTCTACAATTCCATAAAACATGTGGATGGAATGGCCTTGCTGTTGAATTTGCACCAAGGACAACAAGATTCTCTATAACTCTGAAAGATAGAGAACATTCTTTAACATAAAATTAGGGAAACCGGGTAGCTTGAGCCTGATTGAACCAATTCCCCTTGTTTTGAGGCTAGATATGTATGCAATCTTTGTAATATGAAAGACAATTTGTTTCATTAATACCAATATTACAGTGTGCAACTATACAATGAGATTAATTAAGGGCTTTACCAACCTCTTTATTCTTATTATTTTCATATTTATTATGATTTTATCTTCCTTTGATGGACTCTGAAGGAGCCCAACACTAATATGCTTCATGTCTATTGTTTCCACAACGCTTGCACTTCAAATCTGATCTTTTTCTTGAGATGTTTCTTCCCACTCTACCTCTGAAATTTCTTGTTCCTTGTCCTCTCTTGCTGCTATCTCCCTTGGAAGGGTATTTGGACTAATTCTTTTCTTTCTAAACAAAGCAAAGGGATTCTCTAGCATGATCACTTGATTTCTTTCCAAAGTATTTCTCTCCGCCTGCAATATTTTCTACTAAGGTGTCAAAGGTGAGGTATTTGAACTTCTTGCTTGCTTGCAAGGATTCAAGGTAGTTGGAGTGAGTTGAATACAATGAATTTATAAATGTTGCAAGTGGAAGGTTAGGTTTCAAATCAGATGATTGGATCTTATGCATGATTTCTCTGATCTCAGATGCAACCAACATATGATCATTATATTTTACTTCCAAATTGAACAATTTTAACATTAACTGGATTACTTCCATCTCAGAATGTGATCCATACAAGTATTTTAAATCCTTTAATGATTCAAAAAATTATTTTGAAGGAAAAATATGTTGGATCACCTCATCACTAACAATGACAATGATAATAGATACGTATTTCTTGTCTTTGGAATGCCAAACAACAAGTTATTTATTTGATGTAGGAGATTCTAGATCAATGGTTATGTCTGCATATGATTCTGCCTAAAAAAAAATTCCTTCACAAATCCCGCCCTAAAGGTCATTGTAGATGATGGTTGATTTTATCTTTCTAGACCATTCTAGATATGTGTCCTTTCTAGTGAGAACATCACCAACAATAGATTCCAAAGAGTGCATATTCAATATGGAGCCTACAACTTACAAAATTCTTTGAAAAAATATAGGATACAAGATTGATTTATTTCTCCTTTACAAGTTACAAAATGATTATATAGCATATTATACAAGTCTACATCCTATTACAAATAATTATGCAACTTATCAAAATGATTCAACAACTATATATAATTTGTTTTAGAGTGTGATTACATGAAAATTAAATTTCAAATATTCATAGTACAATAATATATAAAGAAAAATTGACTTGCAACATGCTTGTTTTTTAAATAGAACGACTTAGTTTCTTCAACATAAGGTCGATTCTTTGATGAAATCGCAACACTCTACAATGGAAGAGATAGACTCCAAATGTGATGCCACAGGCTAGGTCGCAGTAGTACTACATGAAGGAGGAGGTCGAGACTCAACTCTTAGCATCAACACATCAGTATTCAATGCATATAGCATCAACATTGCAACACTCTTCAAAATATAGTTGTACACCAATAATATTCTCAAGCAATTTATTAATAGTTTCACTTTGCAACAATCCAAAAGGAAAAGAATCGCTTCAAAAAGAGGAAGTATAGCACCTACTATATCTCCAACATATCAAATTCATGGGTCATAGTTGTCATAGTTCATCAAGTACACAACAATCAATTGCATCATAAACAATTCATAGATTCAAACTAACTACTCCAATACAATAAATATACGCAGCATATAGACTCGACGCATATGACAAAATATTTGCATATTTTGCAATTAGAATTCCACACACAAAGTAGGGAAAATATTAAACTTCCACACCATTAATAAATATGAACATATTTGCATATATTTACTTTCAACTTCCAGGTGCGTACTTAAGGTAAAAATGGGTATTATGCACTCTCCAACGGTCACAAGTACATACTACAACAATATTTTACCTCCATGTGTGAACCTCTTGTAATTTCTCTTCAAAATATTAACAGTAGAAAGATGGCTTTAATCTTCAACAAATTCTTAGATGAAATTACTAAGATCTCTTCTTAGTTGGTTTCATTACTCATTATTCCATAACAGTTCTCAACACGAATCCGCACATGAAATTGCAGTTCACAACATGTGGATTCTTCCCAAATTCGAACAAAGAACAAACGAATTCTATGAAAAATAGGCTATGGGTGGAAAGAGTAGGTCACAACCTTCTCAACTCATGTGTGGATAGTATCTTAGCATGTAGTGGAATGGAATCACGATGGGACTATGAGAAATATGAGTAGCAGCAGAGTGGGAACACTCTCAAATGAAAAAATGAAGCAATGATGCAGAATTAGGGTTAGGTATATAACATACTCAAACGTTCTGGTAAAGAGCAATAAAAAACATGCAACAAATTGAGGACATAATTAATAACATATTTCCCAATGGACCATTTCATACCTAAAACGAATCCATTCCTCAACGCGGGTCGGGAATTGTAACACATACAATGAATGCACTAGGAGGATAGACACACACAATTATTGGTTCCTAGGATGTAAGAAACATACACGTAGAGGTAGATTGACTAAGGGCATGTAACCTAAAATAAATTAGCAGAAGGAAAAATGGTGGTCTGGAAGGAATACTTCCAAGACTAACAAGCATACAAGCAGGATTTATGGTAGGTATCTACTCTGATACAACAATAGGATTGATTTATATACCACTGTAGGCTTGCATAAATCCTGATTCAATTTTATTCAATGGAAAATCCTTTATTTATACAATGTATATGGTCGTTTATCTTCACATTCTATCCAACCTTTTCATCTCCCTACGTGACTATCCGTATTCTCAATTTATTTACAATATTTACATTTTGTGTGGAACCATAATCATGAGGAATAGGTTTCCAACAATTATTGCCAAGAGCCACCCAGATGGCTCCACTTTTCAACCACCAACACGTTTCCTTCTTTTTAATTAATTCAACCCTTTTGTAACACCTCGTGTGTTAAGCCCCAAATATATGTAATTTGTATTTGATTATTATTATGGCACTAGGTTTCAGGATAAGGGTCTGTAAGGACCGAGATACATTATTTTTTTTAAATAGTTAATTAATAAAACAACTGGCACACGAAAACCACAAAATAGTATGGAAGGCCTTAATCCATAGTGTGAGGGGGAATGGGGAAATTCCTGTAACTTTACGACTTGTTGGACTAATTTTGTTGATCCTAGTCTGTATTTATTCTTTAGTGACTTTATTATTTGATGGTCACCCAAACATTGTACAATAGACCCAACTTTTGATTATTTTGGCCTTTGGAGTTATTTTGACACCTTATGCTTGGCTTGATGGGTTTCAATTTTTGAATGTGCCCCTTTAGTGGTTTTTAACTCCTTTTTTGGAGTTTACCCTTGGTTTTGTAACCCCAACTTGCACAAAGGTGCCTTCACTAGCTATTTTTAGCCAGTGCATGTGGTAAGTGTAACTCCTCCTTCATTGTGACTCCTTTTTTCTATTATGGGAAGATGCATTGGTTTTTGTTACTCCTCACCTCAATAATTTGATTTCCTCTTCATGGATGATGCCCACCCACATGATTTTGATTTGGGTTGGGTGGTTTGGACTCAACCTCCTTGAAATTCGAGTTACTTGGGTAGGATTCAAGTTAGCCTCTCGTGGTTGACTTAACCTCCTTCAGTTGAATCAAGTTGGATTAACTTGGGTTAGAATAACCTTATTTTATATATAAATACTTGGTTGATCTCCTTGGGAAGGGGTTATTTTTGTTTCTTGGATGGGTGGTTGTTGGTTGTTGTTGTCCATCCCATTCTTGTTGAGAGCTTGGTAAGCATGTGAGCTTGGAAATCCCTGTATGATTTGTTATGTGTGTGAATGATGTTCTTGAAGGCACTATGATATTGTGTTGTTTTTTATGTAAGCCCGATCAAATCATGTGTATTTCCTTTGTTTCCATAGCTCGTCTCCATCCTAGACCTGCACACAAATCATGCCGAATGAATTAATTATATATTCAATTATTAATTGACTAATTTCTACTTGAAAATTGCATTGTTTTGATTGATTTGAAATATTTGTTGGTTTATGCATGTTTCTGGATGTACTTGATCATGATAGTGTTCCCTTTGTGTCTATGGAGTTCCACCATAGGATGATATGCTTTGATTTTGGGCTCACAATTGGATTTGTAGTGAATCATATGCTTATCAGATGATCTAGTAGTGAATTTACAAACTAATTGTAGATCCAATTTTATGTATGAGTTAGTGGTTGTAGATGGATCCTTTGTACATGTTGTTATTCATTAATAAATGGATATATATGTTAGATTCATATTTGATCTAATAAGTAATGAAGAACTATTAGAGAAAGTGCCATAGATTGGATTTACGAAAGTGTCTTAATTTGCATAGTTTATCCGTTGATAATTCTGAATTGTGATTGTTTACAAGAAAATTCACAAATATGATTTATGAGTGTTATTGGAATTATTATGGTCACCCATGAATGTTTAAATAATTATTATTTCCAAGTTTAATAGGCATGCAAATATGGTTTAATTTCATGCCTGGATGGTCTTGCATTTGCATGAGATTTTGGGAAGATCTTAATTGTATTTTTAAAATGTTGTAGTTTATTTTTAAAGGTTAAATGTTTAATTTACTTGGTTTTATGGAATTATGGCGTATCCTTATAAATCTTAATATGTTATACAAATAAATTAATGTATCCTTCCCCTTGGTCATTTTGGTGCCTTTGGCCTTAGTTTAGGGTTGAGTATGCTACACTTTTGACATAGACGTGACCTAGATGGTTGGGTGTCGATCAACGTACACAATGAAAGAACAAACAATGGCATGCAAAAAACAAAGGAACTTTCCAATAATTATGGCCTTTTAATCAAACGAAAGAATCTCTTTACAGAGGAAATTTACAATACAAGAATATGCTCAAATTACTTAGAATGAACATAGACCAAGTACTCTCTCTCTCTCTATCCCTCTCTCTCTTTCAAAATTAACAATGAAATCCTCTATTCTTAGGTTTCAAAGATCCCTTGAACTAAAAATTCCAAGAAGCCCCCTTTTTGAGCATCCATTAGTATTTGTAGTTGTTCCTTAGTTATAAGTCCTTTGTCTCTTCCTTTAGAAGCTTCACATAATCCTAGGAATTACCATGATCCATTAAATGCTTCATGTGGCTCCACTTAGTAGGTTTCTTCACCTATCCTTCTCCAACAACCACCATAACTATCCTGCAATTTTTCTAACTACGCCAACGGATCTTTGCCCTGCTTTTCGAGATTTTCGATTGACTTCCTGTCTCATCATCGTCAACTTGGTTCAATAATTCTTTCTTTACTTGGTCGATATTCGCATCAATCCTTTGCCGAAATTCCTTTTATTCATGTCATCCATTGTTGACTTCTCTTGGTCGAAATCCTTGTGACTTACTTTGGTCTCCTCCTTTTCCTATTAACCTTCTACCCATAACTCTGTAGTTCGTTGACTGTGCTTTGGGCATCTTGTTGTCTCATCTCTGATGATTTGTATTGGGCCTTGATGCCCCTGCATCAACCATCCTGGGTTGAAAATAACCTTGCTTATAGTCTTCCAACTTCCTAGAATCTTCCTCCAAAATCCATGTCACTTCTTCCATGTCTCTATTCTACGATTAGACCAAATATTCATTCTTAATATGGATTCTGGTATTCCTAACTTCATGCTAATTAAGTATCTCCACGATTTCTTCTGTAGAATGATCTGGTATCTTTCCTTGATATTTCATAGTTGTACCATCGCTTCTCATTGACCCTTCTTCAAACTTGTATAGGTCAAAAATATTTAATGTCGACGATATGCCCCGATCATCTGACAATTCTAACACAAGAATTATCCAATATCTTCTTCGGGATCTTGCATGGTCTAATATTCTTCAACTTCAATTTGTTATATGTTCCCCTTTGTAATATTTCTTTCTTAGGTGCATGTATACCAAGTCTCCTTCTGCAAATGAATTTAGTCATCGCTTCCTACTGGCCCTCAATTTGTATGTCATGTTACTCTTCCCAAGTTGTCGCTTCACCTTATCGTGCACTTTATTCATATGGTTTGCAAATGGTTATGTTTCTGCACTCTTTGATTCACTTGGAAACTCTTCTAAGTCGGCTACCCAATGCATAATTATCCCTTACACAATCTAGGATTGAATCATCCTCATTGGCTAGTTTACTAAATTGTTGAAAGGAAATTCTTCCTACACCAATACATTTTCCCACTGCTTCGATCGATCAACAGTTAGGCACCTCAAAAAAAATTCTAAGATCATGTTCATGACTTCAGTCTTCCCATCAGTCTGCAGATGGTATGTATGACTAAAATTCAAATTCATTTCAAGATTCTTCTAGAGGGTTCTCCATAAATGACTCATAAAATTGGTATCTCTATCCGAAGTAATGTTCTTCAACAACCCATGAAACCTTACAAATTCTTTGAAAAACAACACAACAACACCAGTGGCATTACTTTTTTTCTACAATGGAATAAAGTGAGCCATCTTGGAAAATATGTCTATGACCATGAAAATGGAGTCATTCCCTTGCTGAACCCAAACAAAAATTCCATGATGATATCTTCCCATGGGAAAATCAACACTGGTAATGGTAGATATAGTCCCATATTCTAGCTTCCTCCTTTGGCATTTTGGCACACTCAAGACTATTAGATCCATGTATCTACGCTTATCGTCTGTCTTGGTCAATAATAGTTCTCCTCGACCAACATCTTGGTATTGTTGATGCCAAAGTGTCCTCCTAATCTTCCACTGTACAATTCCATGATCAGGTTCTCCCTCATTGAACCTTTAGCAATGCATAACTGATGCCCTTTAAGCAAGTATCCTTCTTGGATAAAGTAGTTCAAATATGGAGTTTTGTCGCCTATCCATGGTTCCTTCGACACCTTCATCCACTCTAAACCTTCGGAAAAATATTTGTCGACTTCACAGTCGACCTTCATCCACTCTAAACCTGTCGATTTGACAATAGTTGTCCCCAACAATCTAACTCTTCGACTTAAAGCGTTGGCTACCTTATTAGTATTGCCCGACTTGTGCTTCGACACAAAGGTATAACTCTACAAGAATTCGACTCACTTCATGTGCCTTTGATTAAACTTTTTTTGAGTGTTTAGATACCATAGATCTTGATGGTCAAAGAAAAAGACAAATTCTCTATAGAATATAGTTCCTCCACTTCTTCATTGCTCAAACAATTGCGTAAAATCGTTAGTCATAGACCGAATACTTTTGCTTGGAATTGTCTAACTTCTCACTTAAGAATGAAATTGGTCGACCCTCCTAGCTCAACAAAACTCTAATCACTAACCCACTCATGTTACAATCAACTTGAAATACATTGTTGAAATCTGGAAGATATAAAACTAGGCTCTTAGTCACCTTCTTCTTTAGCTTCTCAAAAGATTTCTAGGATTCTTCTATCCATTTAAACTCTCCCTTTCTCATGCACATCGTTAGTGGTGCACATATTCAACTAAAATATCTGATGAACTTGCGGTAGAAACTATCAAGTCCATGGAAACTTCTCACCTCGGTGGTGCTTGTCGGCTCTGATCACTCTAAAATTACCCATACCTTCTCTAGGTCCATATTCAACCCTTGTATGGAAATCATGAATCCTAAGTACATCAACTCCTTATGTAGATTCACTAGTATTTTCTTTTGGATCAACCTTTTTAGGACACATCGAAGGTGAGACAAGTGCTCTTCTCCAGTCTTGATGAAAATCAGTATGTCGTTGAGATATACAACAACAAATTTTCCCATGAATGGTTTCAACACATTGTTCATCATCCTCGTGAATGTACTTTGTCCATTGGTCATCCCAGATGGCATAACCAACCACTCTAGTCCTTTATTCATCTTGAAGTCCATCTTCCATTCGTCACCATCCCTAATATGGATCCGGTGGTATCCACCCTTCAGGTTGATCTTGGTGAAGTATGTTTCTCCACTCAAACAATCAACTAAATTTTTTTGTTAATGCTTTCACATGTAGACATGTTTGAAATGTGGAATCCTATGGTAGTTGTTTGTATTTCTTGACGTTTCAGGAAAAATAGTTCAGCCCATCATCAAGAGATACAATGAAAGTGTTCGCCTTGCCTTTTTTTACTTGAGGTTTCAATAAATTAATAGACGTGAGCTAAGGAAATATAAAATGTTGGGTCGGTTTTTAGGTTTGTGGTCGGTGTGCGGACAGTGAGTTGTATTTTTTATTTAATTTATGTTTTGTTTTGTTTTATATGGTTTAATAAATAAGTTATAATTTTTTTCAGGGATAAGTATTTTTACTTATTATTAATGAAAAGTTTTATAAATGATTCAATAGTTTTATTCATTATTATAGTTTAGTTTGTTTAAGATTTTGTTTTTTATAATTTCTTAAAGGGTTAAGAATATACAAATTAAATGTTTTTTCTAATAATAATAAATATTTCATTTTTTTTATTAATATTAAGTATTTTTATTGTTCTAGGTTTGAATATTACATATTTGGGTTTTTAATATAATTATTTTAAATTGTCTTAGTTTGGTTTTTTTTTTTAAATAGATGTATAGCTTATAATATTAAGGTTTTTATTTATTTATTTAGAATACTTTATAGTTTTATGTTAGTATATG
This sequence comes from Pseudotsuga menziesii, assembly GCA_001517045.1. Classification (NCBI taxonomy): domain Eukaryota; kingdom Viridiplantae; phylum Streptophyta; class Pinopsida; order Pinales; family Pinaceae; genus Pseudotsuga; species Pseudotsuga menziesii. Next base: position 14,396 of record LPNX010693362.1, read on the forward strand.
AAGTTCTAAATTGTTGTGTGTTTATGTTTTTAAATTTTAAATTCATATTAAGGTTTTATTAGTTTAATGTAATTATAATGAATTATAGTTTATGATTAAGTACTTTGAGTTTAGGTCCAAGTTTAAAATTTTTAATTTTGTTTATATTTTTTTAAAATTTGAAATTATATCAAGGTTTTATTAAAAAGTAGTTTAATGTAATAATTAAGGGTTTAATGTATTTTTTATAAATTATAGTTTAGGATAAAATGATTTAAGTTTAGTTTTGAAATATTGTTTAATAATTTTTAATTGTATAGTTAAATGTTTAAAGAAATATAAAATAAAGTTGTAAAATTATAATTGTTTGTAATTGAATGATTTCCATTAGTAGCGTTTTTTAGTTAGGATTGTTTTTTAATAAAGTGATGATATCCCTTAAGTCAGTACACATCCTCCATTGTCCTCCTTTCTTGGGTGCTAGTATAGCTGGTACTACAGATAGTCTTAGGATTTCCCTAACCAACCCCCTATCCAGCAACTAATGGACCTATTAGTTCAGCTCAACATTCCATGTTGATGTCATCCTATGTAGCACCTTATTTGCAAGCTTGACCTTGGAATCAAGTCAATCTGATGGGATATACTCATTGTCAATACATATTTAGTCGATCTTTCGACACTTGGGTCCTTGGGAATAGCTGCAAAGCAGTATTGTTGCATCTTTTCCTCAAACAAATCCTTAGCTTAACACATCAACACTCGCTTTTCCTAGTAACCACTATCGTTTTAATGGCTACTCTGCTCCTTAGCCAAGGGAATCAATCAAAATATTTTGTTATCTTTCTCGATTGTAATGGTATTCTTCCAACCATCATACACCATGTTTTAATCATATTCCAATGGTTGACCGAACAACAAATGACATGCATCCATTGGACTCACATCGTACAACATACTGTCGTGTAACCCACCAATCCTGAAATTTATTAGGCAACCATGACACTCTATAATCATTTGGGTGCAATAGGCACTTTAAATCCAACTTGTCGATTACCTCCATCAAGACTAGATTTCTATATTGCCTCCATCGATGATGGTCATGTAACATTTGTCCTGAATCTTCACCTTCATTTGAAATATAGAATTTCTCTACATCATCTCTCTCTCCTCATGCCGTGTTGATTGCAACAACGTTCTTTGGGATATCAGGTTTCACCTTTCTTCCAATGTGACTTCATATAAATAACCCTTCACAATCGAAGCATCCTCCTCATCTACTCCCCAAATTTTGGATTATTGTCGACTTGTGGTATGCAAATTTTATGGGGTCTCATATACCTTATGTTGGATGTGGAGCCTGATATTCTATAGATATTATTGACCAGCTCTGTTTGTACCCTAGGTTTATTGTACACTCATCCTAGCAGGGGTTTGGGGGCATATCCCCCGAAGGATTTTTTTTGGGATGTGTCTTGGCCAACCGTTTTGCGGACCCATGGTATTGGGTTAACCGTAGTATTTTCGCATGGTATTTCCCCTATAAAAGAAAGCATTATAATACGGCTGTGTATTGTATTATAGCATTGTAAACAATCTATGTGATTATGTGAGAGAGACTATGAAAGTGTGAAGAGGAAGTGCAACAAAATTGGTGCAGGTTGTATCCCTTCATCTTTCTAGACGATAATAAAAGGACTAGAAATTTCTGTGTGGACGTAGCACTTCTTTTGGGTGAACCACATTATATATGTGTCTCTCTGTAATGTGTTAAATGTGTTTTGCATATTGTTTGATTATTTAATTGTATAACTGTTACTTCTCTACGGTCCTATTTTCTAACACCTCATGTCCTAATTCTTGACACATGTAGTAGATGGATTTCGATTGGTCTACGTGTCTTCCACCAAAAACTCCTTTGCGATCATTATTGGCTTGAACTCTAGAGATACCTCCTCCTCATCAATACTCATGAACACTATCTTTGGTCATGCTCTCTTCCCATCGCTCATCATGACTTTCCTCTTTCCTTGTCCCATTACTTTTTCCTCTGTTGGCAGTAAACTTCTGGCTTCGAGCAATTGAATTCCCTCGGCTTGTCGAAGTGTTTATGGACAAATTCTCCTCTTCCTTCGAGGTTAGATGATAGGATTCTCTGACAGTTCTGAACCTAGATAGGCTCAACTCGTCCTGAATGGCATATTCTAGTCCATTCACATATCTCGTGATTGCCTCCTCCCATTCCTTAGTTTTCCCCAACTGATCGATAATTGATAGAATTCCTCTGTGAATTCTTTCACAACCATCTCCTTCTATCATAGGTTTTTCAATTTCCTGAACAGAGAGATCATGTAGTCGGTGGGAAAGAACTTATCCTTCAACTTGGTGACCATTCTATCTCAAATATTCAATTTATATTTTCTTTTTTTTACTCTATCATCTTGTACATTGTACCACCACAATGAGGCATGTCCTTTCAGCTTCAGGAAGGAATATTTCACCCTTTTGGGGTCTTCTATCTATTCTATATCAAAATATTTATCCATTTCCTAGATCCAGTCTACTAGATCTTCAGGATTCATACTTCTTGAGTAGGTAGGCATGCCTATCTTAGCTTTATCCCATATTTCAAACAATAATTTCAATAGCTTTCCTTTTGGTTCCTCCTCTTCTTCATCACCCAACAAATTCTTTTCATGAGTCAACTTCTTCATCACTAAGGTCGAGGGTCTTAGGGACATATCCCCATCACTACACCTCCTTCAAGGATACTAACTCATTCTTTAATGCCATCAATGTCTGTACGCATTCCTCAAATGTTTCATGGTCGATTGTGACCCATATGCCTCTACCTTGTCGTCTTCCACGAACATTGACACCTCGATGAGTCATCCTTCCTCTTGGACGACTAAATCACTACTCCCATTACTCTACCCAATCGTAGCTGGAGTCACTTTATGCATCCAATCGCAATTGGACACTCCTATGTAGGATAAATTCATACTCTTATACCAACTAATGCAGATGCAACATGGGTGGTTGGATGTCGATCATCATAGACAAAAAAAGTACAAACATTAACACATAAAACATAGTAACTTGCCAAGAATGATGGCCTTTCACTTAAATGAAACAATCTCTTTACAAAGGAAATTTACGATGTGATTCTATGCTTGGATCTATCATAATTAAAATTGACCAATTACTCTTTATCTCTATCTCTATCTCTCTCTCTTGGAATGAACATTGAAAACCCCTGTTCTCAGGTTTCAAAGGTCCGTTGAACCAAACATTCTAAGAAGTCCATTTTTTTTAGATTCCACTGGTATTTATAATTCTTCCCTAGTTTTTAGTTCTTTGAATCTTCCTCTAGAAGCTTCGCATACTCCTAGGAACCACCATGATCCATTAAATTATTCATGTGGATCCTCTCAACAAGTTTCTCCACCTGGAATTCTCCAACAACCACCATAACTATACTGGAACTTTTCCATCTACTCCAAAAAATATGCACCTCATTTCCTAGATTTCCACTCGGTTGTTTGTCTCATCATTGTCAGTTTGATTCACAACTTCTTTCTTTACTTGGTTGGTATTCATGTCGACCCTTCACTGACCTTCTTGTCATTCCTGTCACCTGTCATCGACCTATCCTGGTTGGAATCCTCATAACTTACTCTGGTATCCCCCTTCTCATGTTGACCTTCTTCCCATACCTCTAGAGGTTTTCGACTGTCCTTTGAGTGTCCCATCATCTCATATGTGATGATTTGTCTTGGTCCCTAATGCCACTTCATCAAAATTTTCTTATGTAGGTCCAATAACTCCAATTGTTATTCCTTAGTAAAGATACATGAAGGATTGGACTTGAGAATATCATCCAATAATCTCTCAATATTAAGAATATTTTCACTGTATTTCCTTGTTAGATTTTTATCATTTAAGCAGTATGATTTGGGATCTTATCTGAGAGAATAACATGCACAAAAATAATCACAAGAGACAAGAGACACAAAGATTTTTCCTTGGGGAAACCATAAAGGAGAAAACTTCGCAACTTCCTTAGATATAGAATGAGCACCAATGGCAAAAGTAAAACACGAATATGATCTCTGACAGCTATTCTCTCTCTCACTTGTGCGAGATCCTCTTCTCTCACTCATGGGAGCTCCTCTTCTCACTCATGCGCTACAGTTGAGTGAGTATGTGTTTCAAATAGAGAGGTTCACTCTCTATTTATACTAGTTTTCCACTTGACAACTACTTACCAGGGCCAACTTCTCTAGGAGATTCTAATAACCCTAGTACCCCTCAACTGTGGGGACATTTTCCCCGACTTAAAGAGGAGGGTTAACCCCTATGACTTTACATGACTTGATTACATTAATGATTCTCCCGATAGGAACATCAGGGTACAAAGAAATACAATATATAAAATATATAAGTGAATACATTCTGAAGTTACAAATACATCAACACTCCCTCTTAACTAGGAAGGTATTCTCTTGACACAATTCATCAGCACAAATCTTCGTCACTGGATCATTCATTGAAGCTAGATCATCATCGAAGCTGGATCATCATTGGATCATTGGATCATCATCATCATCACTGCTCCTGCTATCTCAAGAAAATGGTGCTATCTCTTAATTCTTCTCGTCATAGGAAGTTCTACAGAGCCAACCCTTTTTTCATGTTGGTTGTAGTCCTAGCCTCCATATAGGTCTTCATCAACAGATCCAACCCTTTTTCATGCTAGATGTACTTCCTTTCCCTTGCAAGGACTTCCCCTACAGAGCAAACCCTTTTTCATGATGGATGTAACACCTTGCCTCTGCAAGGATTTCCCCTACAAAGCAAGCCCTTTTTCATGTTGGATGTAGCACCTTGCGTCTGCAAGGATTTTCCCTACAGAGCTAGCCTTTTTCATGTTGGATGCGGCACCTTGCCTCTACAACGATTTCCCCTACAAAGCCAACTATTTTTCATGTTGGATGCATCACCTTTCCTCTGCAAGGATTTCCACTACAGAGCCAGCCCTTTTTCATGCTAGATGTAGTACCTTGACTCTACAAGGATTTCCACTACAAATACAACCCTTTTTCATGTTGGATGTAGTACCTTTCCTCTACAAGAATTTACACTACAGAGCCAACACTTTTTCATATTGAATGTAGGTCTCAGCACTTATATATGACCATGGAAAGGCCCAACCTGCCACTATGTCGAAAAGGCCCAGTGCTTACATCCATCGGCATGGCAGGACACACCATCTACCATCCAAGGAAAGGCCCAATACTTACATCCCCCGACATGGTAGGACACACCATCTACCATCTGGGGAAAGGCCCTTCACTTACATCTGACCATGGGAGGCCCCACCTACCACCATGTCAGAAAGGATCTGCACTTACATATGACCATGGGAGGCCCTACCTACCACCATGTCAGAAAGGATCTGCACTTACATCTAACCATGGGAGGCCCTGCCTACCACAATGTCAGAAAGGCTCACAGACTCATCACTTCCCCTTGGAAGGAACCTCAATTTGGAGAACACCAAGCTTCTCCTTGAAGTACTCAAACTTCACTCTGGCCATTTCTAGCATAGAATCATATCAGGGCTGATTACATCCAAGGATAACCTGCCAACTTCTCTAGAACTGATTACATCTGAGGACAACCTATAGGACTGTTTACGTCTGAGCAACCTACGAGCTTAGCCAGGATTTTATGCTCAGACAACCTATCTCACCAGCTATGCTAGAACTCCCTCTTTTGAGAGATCTAGATTTGGATAGCAAACTGGAGCTTCACTGCTCCTCTCTTGACTGTACTCAGTGCCATGCAGGACTCCATGTTGCCAAAACAATAGCCCATACTGGATCTCAAACTGAAGAGACATCCCAAGGTGTTCTTCTTCTCAGGGCGCTACCAATCCGAATCAACATAACCATGCAAGTTAGACTTCTTATTCGTAACATGCTTAATTGTACCCTTGAGGTACCTCACTGCATATTATGCAACCAAGTGAGCATGTCTCGTATATGTCAGGAACATCAATGAACAAAACATCTGACAATTTTTCATGGCATCAACCGTATCTAATGAAGCATCACTCAATAGCTTTAGGTTCAATGCCATATGTGTGGCCATGTCCTTGCAGTCCATCATCCCGAACCTCTTCAGGATCTCTACTGCATACTTCCCTTATCCCAGGGATATTTCATTTTCATTTTTCCACACCTCCATGCCTAGAAAGTAGTGCATCATACCCAATTCTGTCATCTCAAACTCAATAACAATTATCCTTCTTGCAACTTTAATGAGTTCCACTTTTTCTGTGAGGGACAAGTCATCGACATATAACAGGAGCATCACTATTATTCCACCTTCAACGTTGAAGTAAAGTTTGGAATCGTCTTTACTCTCAGTGAATCCTAGAGCCATCAGTAAGCTTTCCATCCTATCATACCATGTCGAACCTAAAGATCTTCTTCAGTCACCCCCTCTGAAGCAAAGCATCATTCTCCCTCTTCCTCTTGTACTCTATGCATTGAACCATTATGTACTGGAGTGACAAGTAGATTCCTCTGCTACTAATATTCTATGTATCCATCTAGGGTCACTAGATACCAATATCATCTATCTTGAACTTTTTTAAAAGTTCTTCGTTCTTCTCACACTTATCTGTGAGCTTGTCATCCTCTATAGGCTTTCATATTCAACCTTGTAGAAAAGGTTAAGATCTTCATCACTCTAGGTGATCTTCAATATCCTCATGTATGTGTTATCCCATGGGTGCCTTTTGAGCTCGTACAAGGCCTTATTTAATTTTCACACATGAGTCTGTCTGTCATGTGTCTTAACTTCCAGTGGTTGTAAATGTCTCTTCGTAGTCTATGCCTTCTTTCTGTGAGAAGCCTCGTGCTAGAAATCTTGCCTTGTATCCCTCGATGTTGTCATCTACTACATGTTGGATCTTGTAGATCCATATGGAAGATACTACGGACTTTCCTTCAGGTCTTGATATCGCATCCTAGTCATCATTCTTCATTTTGGATTATTAGTGTGAATCTTGAACTATCGTCACTTGTCCTTTGGAACAAGTCTCATCCTTCTTTTCTTGTAGGTGATTGTACACAATCTTTCCTACAAGTCAAATGCACCAATTGTATGGTTAGAAACATTTCATAAGGCATATTCATAATGGAAAATTATTATGCATAAATATATAATCATGCAACTATTTTAGCCAATACAACATTCATCCATATCTCACGAAAAATTTCTAGATTCCTTCCATCTCTACCATGACATCATTGAGATTGTGCACTAATCCAATATGTCAGCAAAGAGGTTTCATTCTAGATAAGTAGCAATGGAGAGTTGTATAGCACCATGGGCTACTTACCCATCACATGCATATTACTAGTATAATGTCATTAATGCAAACATTCTATAATGCAAAACACATCAACTAAATATGAACAAATGCATAACCAAATAATATCATGAAATGACAATTGAATACTTATCTTTCATCATTTCGTGGTTTGACTCCTTCTTGAGCCTTCAGCTTCGTCATCTTCTTCATTCATAACAACATCATTTCTTATCCAAATTCTAATATGGATAAGAGGTTCTTCAAGAGTTGAGTCCTTTATATTCCTCATCGCTTGAGGGGTCTTCTTTGGATCGTGAGAGCTTGATCTTCAGTTGCTCCCATTTTCTCTTCTCTTATTATGAGTCGATATTCTTCTTGTGTGCACTCTTCCCAGAGTTTGCTGAAGGTAATCACTTCCTTCTAGCATGCATTCCTCGAATGAATTAATCCCATGATCTTGGGAGGCCATTCAAGGTGGTTATAATAATATCTTATTCTTCTTCTATTGCTTCAGCATCGAACACTTCCTTTTGGTGTATTCTGCAAAACACATCAATTGAATATGAATAAATGCATAACCAAATAATATCATGAAATGACAATTGAATACTTATCTTTCATCATTTCGTGGGTTGACTCCTTCTTGAGCCTTCAGCTTCGTCACCTTCTTCATTCATAACAACATCATTTCTTATCCAAATTCTAATATGGATAAGAGGTTCTTCAAGAGTTGAGTCCTTTATATTCCTCATCGCTTGAGGGGTCTTCTTTGGATCGTGAGAGCTTGATCTTCAATTGATCCCATTTTCTCTTCTCTTATTATGAGTCGATATTCTTCTTGTGTGCACTCTTCCCAGAGTTTGCTGAAGGTAATCACTTCCTTCTAGCATGCATTCCTCAAATGAATTAATCCTGTGATATTGGGAGGCCATTCAAGGTGGTTATAATAATATCTTATTCTTCTTCTATTGCTTTGGCATCGAACACTTCCTTTTGGTGTATTCAAGGATGACACATGAGGGATGAGACGATCTTTAATAGAATCTGCAATGATTCTCTTGGCTCTAGCCTTAGCCTCATCTCCCTCTGGCTCTTATAGCTTCTTTACTGAAATACAGAGTTCCTATACTTCTTTTGATTTATATTCTTCCCTTGAAAATATCTTGGTCAAGGAATCAAAAATATCTTTAGGTGTATTTAGGGAAGACACTTGTGGTATAAGGTGATCCTCTTGGCCTTGATCAAGTTCTTCTTATGTAAGTCTTTACCCTCATCTCCCTATGGAACTCGAACCTCTCCACTTATGTAGGTGTCCAATTCATTTTCTTCAAGAACCAGTGAGATCATATACTTCCATGCTTGGAATTTGTCAGCTTCACCAAGATGGTGTGATTAGTCATTTTGAAATGAGAACCTCAAATGTAAATAGAAAAAGATTAGATCTTACCGATTGAGGTGTACGTCCTGGTTCTGGATCTGACTGATCTAGGATTTGCTAGAGAAACCCTAACTTTAAAAACTTGGAATATTTCAGATCTGATTGGATAAAAATATGTGCCTTCTCAAGGCGAGCTCATTAGCATACTCATTTTCCCAAAACCATGATCATAACTGCAAAATATATGATGCCATAGTTTTCTTCAATTTGTTCTGTAGAATTTCCTTATATTGTTTCTACATTATATCTGAAAGTACTTCTCCTCTGTGTCTGAAAATTCGCAGTGAGGTATCCTCATCTGTCTTCTTTCTAACACCGTAGTTTTGAGCAAAATTGGTTTCACCAATTGGGACTTATGAAATTTTTCCCAAGGTGACTTATTTCAGGAATGTTCAGCATGGTGAACTTGTACAGACTTCCACGTGTCACTATTTCACCTTTGGGGTCTAAAACATTTCATTTGGAACATATTGAAGTACATTCCATGCCCTATTTGGAACATCTTGAAAAAATTCATTTGGACCTTCGTAGCCCGATATATATCAATTCTCCCAAGGTGTCATGTTTAGGGATGAATCCTGGGATAGGATGGAACCCTAATTTGGAGGAATCATATCTCCCAGAATATAGCGAATCTAAGGCTAAAACTTTTACACAGGGTACATAAAGAATTTATCTTCGGCTTGGAAATTTTTCGGCTCCTGATCCTTCTCCAAGAGCGAGATATAGCGAATGTACCAAAACTACTAGTTTTAGTATTTTAGGGTTTTCAGGTTCGGGATCAAATTAGGGTTTGACTTTCCCGAAGTTTTACCCAACCAAAAATTTTGATATTGGTCTCTAAATTTTGATTTTGAGGAGGAGATAAATTCTATGCTGGGCTCACTTAGAAATTCCTCTTCTGTGAAAATCCCTAATTTCCTGCAGTAGTGACAGGTCAAAAATTGAAAATGCCCAAAATGAAATTCCGCTTCGATGGGAATATGCGCCCTTCAATGGAGAGTTAGCCTAGCTTTCTTTTGCTGATGATCTATGGAGAGAGACCCAAAAAGTAATAAGCCCTAGATTTTGCAGCTGCACAGTGTCTTCTTCTCAGGTTAGCTCTGATACCATGTTATATTTTTTTCATTTAAGGAGTATGATCTAGGATCTTATCTGAGAAAATAACATGCACAACAATAATCATAAGAGACAAGAGACATAAAGAGTTTTCCTCAGGGAAACCATAAAGGAGAAAACCTCACAAATTCCTCAGAGATAGAATGAGCACCAATGGAAAAAGTAAAACCCAAAAATAAAAAGATGATATTTGACAGCTATTCTCTCTCTCACTTGTACGAGCTCCTCTTCTCTCACTCATGCGCTACATTTAAGCGAGTGTGTGTTTCAAATATAGAGGCTCGCTCTCTATTTATACTAGTTTTCCACTTGACAACTACTTACCAGGGACAACTTCTCTATGAGAGTCTAATAACCCTAGTACCCCTCAACTATGGGGACTTTTGCCTCGACTTACAAAGGAGGGTTAACCTCTATGACTTTACATGACTTGATTACATTAATGATTCTCCCGATAGGAACATCAGGGTACAAATAAATACAATATATAAAATATACAAGTGAATACATTATGAAGTTACAAATACATCAACATTCCTATTATTTTCCCCCCATAACACATTCTTTTTCTTGAGTCCTTCGAGCTTAAAAACCAAAACCCCCATAGGACTAAAATCCTCAAGAATAGAGACAGAGTTCCAATTTTTTTTTACCTTCAAGCATGATTCCTCATCTCTAAGCCACATATTGTTAAATTTAAAGCGATAATTATGAGGAGAATTAACCCCATGAATTTGCAATATAATAGGGAAGTGATAAGAGATCGATGATCTAAAAACCTAGGACCTAAACCTCTTCGAGGATGAAATCAAATATTCAAACATAATGAACCTATCAAGTTGTTTGCTAATACTTTCTTCACCACTTCTCCCATTACACCAAGTAGGCTCCAATTTGATAGGAGAAACATCAATCAGATAGATCTAAGAAAGATGCTATTGAAGAAATCTGAGAGAGGATCCATACGATCCCTTTGACCCTAGGGCCCATATTTCATAGGTAGTAAGAGTAAAATTAAGATCATCGTCAAGTATCAAGTTTGGAATCCACAACAAACCACACTTATCCAACATTCCAAAATTTTCCTCTCTCTCTCTCTCTCTCTCTCTCTCTCTCTCTCTCTCTCTCTCTCTCTCTCTCGATAAGGACCATAACAATTCAGGATATTCAATATCCTACTACAATATTTAAATCTACCTTCCAAAAGTATATCACCACACATTCTATAGGGTTTAAAATAAGAGACATGAGGATTCCAACAAGATCCACTACCCCCAGATTAAGCATTATAATCTAAAGCACATAAATTCCATCCTAACGGTATTCTAGAAAGGACTTCCACCGCTTAGGATTCACAACACATATATTCTTGAATCAAAACAATATAAGGGTTAGTAGGTTTAAACATCCAAGAAATATCCCTAATCTTGACAACTCCCCCAACCCCATGGATATTGAAGGAGAAAATAGACACTAAGCACCCATGTCATTCGACTAATCTGCTCTAATTGGAAAGATGTTTTGGGGATCTTATTCTCTAGAGTTTTTGTCATATGCCTCTGAAAATATATTGGATAGAGGAATATATGGAAAATTATATCCAGGGTCATATGTAAAGGTGACCTTTTAATTACTCTTTTTCTTCCTACTCCTGATAGTCACATTCTGGTGTTTCATCGAAGATACCAGCATAATATCAAGGTTAGAGGAAGGAATACTGGAAAAAAAATGGATAGGGGTTTTCACTAAAGCATCTGACCGAGGAAGAATTGATTTTTGACAGTCAAAAGAGGTTTGGTAACGATGCGTAGAATATGTATGGGTTGAGTCTTCTATCCCTCTAGGGTTATAATTCAGAGAATCCTACACAGTAGGCTCCTTATCTGCATATTTTGAAGAGTCTGGTACCGAGGGATCACTCAAGGGGGATAAAGCAGTAAAATTCTCATAATTCCAACGTAGAATTCCATCAAAAACAACCAATGCCCATTTTTTATCCAACTCTTCTATACCCCCCAACAAATTAACATCAGAATCCCCATTTGAAACATCCTTCAAACCTCACTATCCAAGCCCGACTTATGTTGTTTTGCTTCTTTCTCTATAAAAAGATAAAAAATCAACTCATCCTGCCAAACACCCTCATACAAAGTAGGTGAATTGGTGAGAGACATACCTTCAAGCTTGGATGCATTCTGATACAAGGCTAGAGAGGACCTAGGTATCAAGTTTCATGTCTAATACAACATTTTTTGGGTCTACATTTGAGAAATTCACCACTTCCTCCTGCGCCATCAGATAGGGGAATTTTGCTTTCAAATGGTAAGTCTCATGAAAAAAATGACATCAGAACAAAATATGCAAGTAATCAAGACGTTGTTTGTTAATCTTTTTCACCCCAAAGGATCTCCACCTTTTCCAGTAAACCCTTTTTGATGTCCATCTCTACCATCATAGAAGCCATCCATTTCTCAACCCTCAAAAGCATTTATTTCCAATTTAATGAACTGACCAAGAAAATTTGCTAGGTATTCGAAAATGTTATGTGTCCATGATTCAATAGAAAACCGTGGAAGGAGTACCCAAAGATCCCTCTTCATCAATTTTTCCTTTTCAGGGTTGAAGGAAGGATTCCAACGCTTCAAGATTAGTGACCCATCCCTAATAAACTTGACCTTGTTCATATATTTAGAGATATCTTCCTCCTTAGTAGAAACAAAACAAACCCATCCATTGATCAACATATTGGTTCAAGGAGCTATACCAAATTCCGGCAGCGAGTTTGGACTAACCCAATTAATAAGCTTCGGATGATTAACGTTGGAGTACTCAATATAACCAACCACTTCTCATCTTGAGAAAACAACAACCCTATCCATATTCACATCTTTTCCTAATACAAACTGCTCTAGGCCTAATTTCATCTTGTAATATTTTACCTTTCGTCACAACTGAGCCTTGGCACATGATAATTTACTGCTTGAATAAGCAAAACACCCGCTCATCCCAAGATTCTTGTCCTCATCAAAGCCTACACCCTGAAAATTAAGTGACCTTAACCCTAATGGAGACTGTTTCGGAGTGGAATTCTTTAGAAATTTTATGGGAGAATAACCTTCACTCTGCTCCACACCATCAAAGGTTCTAAACAAATGATCCGGATAGATAGTATCCCACGAAGGAATATCCTTTGAAAGTGATCGGTCAGATAGATCACGACAAGGGTTAGGAGATCCTGTCACATCTTCGTATTCAACCACATCGCCCATATCACCACGAGATACCATGTGGATGCACACAAACTGAAAAAATCCAAACTTGGAGAAAAAATGCCAACAAAAAAGCTAAAAACTAATGAAGCATGCAAAACAATTTTTCAAAAAAAACATCAATTAGAAAGAAAAACTGCAACAGAATGCATCCAACTTCCCTCTTTTTTCTCTTGGTTGGTACTAGGACAATAGTCGTTGCAACAGAATGCATCCAACTTCCCTCTTTTTTCTCTTGGTTGGTACTAGGACAATAGTCGTACTAGGACAATAGTCGTTGTTTGCTTGATTCCAAGTTTGTTGCAAACAAAGAACCCTACCTAGGGTTTGTAGAAAACCCTCACCATAGTAGGTGAGCAAAACCTCAATTAAAGGATTTTACATGGAAACCCAAGACTGGAGAAAACCACAGAAGCACTATTCATATTCATGAGTCACAACAAATTAGCACTACATGTATGTGCACACACCTTACATACTTTCTCTCATCTTCGTTTTACAACATATCTATACACTAAGCTTGTAAATCACTACAACCTCTTGCCACTCGCTCATACACAATCACCATGACAACTTTTCTTATTACTAAAAAAGACTTCGACTCTAAGAACTCAAAACTAAGCATTTCCAAAAAATACTAACCCTTACTTCATATATATATATATAGATAGATAGATATAATAATTCCGCATATTGAGGAAGTGTTTTCTAAATACTATAAAAGAAACTAAAACAAAAATATACATATCACATTATAAAAATATTATAAAAACGTTTAAGAAATAACGAATTGAATTGTGTGAATGTGTAACTGCTTTTTTGCAGATATCAAGTCAGGTCGAGGAGCTCGATGAGGAGAAGAGAGGGGAGAGGCTCAAGTTCCCATCTGGATTAATCGACGAACTGAATCAAACCTACCAACCCCAAGAAAGGGAACAACCCAAATATTTCAAATAGATCCATTGTGTGTGTTTCCTTTTTATTATATATTTTCACAAATAGTTATTTGAGTTTGGTAGAAGGTAAAACCCTCAGACCTCTGTTTGATGTAAATGATTGGATATCAAAGAAACAGGGGTCCTCGTTAAGTTAAGTCATTCAAGGGAATTTTTCTCTACACTCAGTAGTTGAAAACCAAGTATTTGTTTCGGTGGAGTAAGGGATTGTCCTAACTTTCCCCAATACCATAGAGTATACTTTCGTGTATGTATTTAGGCTATAACTTGTTTGAGAAAGATTTAAAGTTATGCTAAGTAATTTTGGATGTAATGTTAACTAAGTCGAATAGTGGCTAGTAGTTTAAAGAACTATATATACATATAGATATAGATGTTCAAAAGTTTGTCATTTGCCATCTAACTATTGTCACTTGTAGTTAGATTTTTTTATCTAAGCGGTTCTCATAAAAAGGGTTGACTCATTTTGTTAGTTTTCATAAAAAGAAAGAACAAACTTATGATAAAAATCAAAATCCAAGTTTTAATCGAGGGAATTTTAGATGTGTTAGATAGGCTCTATGGTTTATATTTTGGGAATCGGAATTGTTGAACTTGAGATTTTAATTATCGAATTATTTAAGCAATGGTCACGAGCTTGGTATCATTGGAAAAAATTTCCTTGTCATTATTTCATCATAGTGGATTTGCTGCCAAGCTCGGGGGTGGCCTCATGGCAGTAAGCCAGACAGATAGCCTAAGGTAGGATGAAAAGTCGAAGTCAAGTCCTTAGTTACCATGTTAACTGTATCACTTTTAAGTTATTGACTTATTATTTAACAAATTAGTAAATGTTTTATTCTTAATGCTTGAGATAAAGGGTAATTTTGCAAATGAGTAATAATCGTTCGTATGTTGAGTTCAATATAGTGAATAGTTGGACTAAAATTTCATATATGTATCAAGGTCTACATTTCTAGAAGTGCTCTTGTGATTGTAAACAAAAGCAAATGGAAGGGTTTTCGATAAATTAAATAATTATTATTAAATTTTGATTTTTGATCTCATATATTTGATAATGTAGTAAGTGGTTGATCGTAGGTTTTCTTTAACCTTTACATAATCCATTAACTTGGTTTCTAGCATAATAAATAATGCTTGGCATGTATGAGAGTTGCTCTCATATGCCCTCCATAAATTGCAGTCAGAGTTTTACTGATAGCTTGGATTTGCCATATTTTATTACAACTTGTCAAGTTTTACCAATATTAAATATTAAGGGATAGTAAATTATGTCATATCACCATCCATACATGTCATGTTGTACATTAATTCTCCGAATTCCAACTTTCTTTTTTTACTCCAACAATTTATTACGATCGTTGATATAGAGGAAAAATAAAAAATGAGAATTGTTCCACATGAATCCATGGGGATGAATGCGTGTATCTGATTACCATGTTAATGAGGTGTTCCAGTTTTAATTGCTAGAGAAAAATCTGTGGGAAACAACAATTATGTACAACTTGCACAATTAAACTTTCAAATTGAAACTAAACATATAACAATTAGTATGTTTTTGAAGGCTCATGTTAGATAAGGCTACAAAGTAGTGTCTTTTTAAAATATGACGGGAGGAATCAATATTATTGTTGAACACCTATTCTCTCTCCCTAAAACTAGTCTGCGATATAATATATTTATGCTGACTCATATAATGTGCTATGAGATAACTGCTCATCGGAGGAGACCGAAGAGATACACACTTAAAAGGGAAAGGAACAAATATATGATATATTGTTCAATTTAATTTCTATTATATTGAAATAGGACAATGGAATGCTGTGTTTACATTGTTTTAATGCTCAAACCAGGTCCCTTCACTGGTCATGGAACTATCTAGAACTAACAATTTATTATTATCAATGCTCCAACTACTGATAACAGAGGTTTTATTATCATCCGTTTTTAACTTCATATTTCATTTTGTAGCCAGATCCCAGCTCTGTAAAGCTAGATTTGAAGCTTTGATAAACAATATTCTATTCTGCAAGAGCTCGTGTGTACCTTGCTACCATTCTCAAACATCTTCCAACTGAGGTGCGCTTTATTTATCTTTTCTTTTCTTCGGGTTTGTCATTTTTCATTGGGAGGTTCCCAATTCACATTCTTTAAATGAGCACAACTCCTTCAAAACACTAATATTTATAATTATAGCGAGCTCAAGAGTTATGGCTATGGATGTGCAGTCCTAGAGTGGTTGTCTTTGTTCTATTTATCGTTCATTTCACTTTTTCTTTTGTTCCAATATTCTAATTAATTATTGATAATTATACAGGTGTGCTAGTGGTAATAATAATACCTATTGTTCTCTTTGATTAATAAAGAGTAAATTCGACTTAATCGGCATGCATGCTTCAATAAGCATCCTTTCTGTTCTTAATAAGCATCCTTTCTCACAACAACACGTGACAATGTCGAGACATTGCTACCTGGTGGCTCTTGTAATATAATTAATGTTTTGAAACTATAATTTAAAATGTAATAAATTTTAATTATAAATATTTATAATTAATAAAACCATTTTATGATAAACAAAGAGGATAGTATTCATCTTAATGGTTGAGGTTGAGGTTTATATTTACTGACTTGTTTTAAAAATGTATAATAATTTTATTTTTTTTAATATTATTATACAATAAAATTTAAATATATTTGGTATACGTAATATTTTTTTATGATTCGGCTTATAAACCTTCCAACCTGGATGCTCTTGTTTGCTTTAATTGATCAGGAGACTTTCTGCTCACAACTTAAAGCACTTAACCACTTGAGCTATCCCACTATACTTCAAAATAATATTATTTATTTATAAATTAAATAAAATAATATTAAATTTTATTAATATAACAATATTATTGAAACTTAGATACTATTTTTTTTTTCCATACATCTTTATAAATGCTCTCATTAATTTTACATAAATATCAAAGTTTGCATGATTATGCAATTTTATGAATTGTTTTCTATTTTTTCTAAATGTAATAATTTTTAGAGCATTTCATTTATTTTATGGTTTGGACTTTTTAGTGAGTTTTAGTCCAAATATAGTAATTTTGCTTTGGTAAAATCCAAATTTAGAAGTGTTCAAATAGTGTTTTTGAAGTTATAAATAGGTTTTTACACTCTCAAATATCCCATAACATCCAAATTATGCAATTTTCATAGCTTTTATATGTAATTCTAATTTTTTTTACACATTCCAATCACACTCCAACCAAAACAAGACCTAAAACATACTCAAAAAATGTTGAAAAATGTATAATATTTAGATTACACAAATTTTTTTTAAATATATATTACATTTGGCATGATAAAGGGTGTTTATTAATTATACATGTTAAATGATTTTTTATGATTCTATAATATATATTATTTAATTTTAGAGTGTTTTTAATATTTTATTTTTACTTAAAAATATTTAATTAATAAATATATGTTTAAGTGTAGCAATCCAAACAAAACACAAGAAAAAAGAGTATTTTTTTTTAAAAGAAAGGTAAACTTACCTATGTTTGTTGAAATTTAACCCCCATCTAAACAAGTATCATGGTTTTCTAGCTCCATGTGTTCAAAATCAAACGACCCTTCACCAAAGATTGGGAAGAATTCGAAAAGTTAAACAAGGACTTGCTTAGCTTCTTGGCTAACACTTATAATATTCTTGTTTACAGGTATTTCCAGCCTTCATGCTACCTCAAGTGGTCTTTCTAAGAGTGAGGACTACGGTTTACCTACCTTAATTGCAAAACCAAATATTTCCAAGGCATAGTTTAAATAATTGATACTGTAAAAAGGTTTCAAATCCGACATAATGATTTACAGTTGTCTCGCACTTGCTATCTGGATGTTGACTTTGGCTATGGTTACATTCTCGAGCTCATTGTTGGATCATTTGTTCATGCGGTAGCAAGCTGCTAGTAGTATGCATGAGAACTAGCAGCTTTGCCACAATGACTCAACACCAAGTTATTGGAAAAAATGTTTATGTTCAAGTTGAACTAAGCCACAGTTCACAGTTTTGAGAAGATTATACACCATTTACTTTCCAGCATCGACACCATTTTTGGTTTACTGCAACAAATTCCAAACCACATAAGAACTAAGTCTTAGTTTTCCATTTGGGTAGAATATTTGGGGTTTACTATTCATTATTGAAGATACTGGTTTCTTACTTTCCGAACCTATGGGAATTAAGTAGGTTAGCGGGTGTTTTAGTGCTTAAGTAGAGGAGGACATTACAGTCCTCCCCGCTTGAAATTGCTTGTCCTCAAGCAACTACAAACTAGGATGTTGCAATACTTGTTCTCCCTCCCATGTGGTGTCCTCCATAGGTAATTATTTCCATTTTACCAAGTATTCTCAAATCACCCTGTTTTGGAGTTTATTTGCTCGAACCTATAGAATTCTCTCTGGAATCAGTACCACAAGCCCTTCATCATCTAAGGAAGGTAATTCGGTGGATGAAGCAATGTGTTGCCCTACTATTTTCTTGAGGTTCGATACATGAAATACATTGTGAGTTTTGCTTTCCTTTGAAATTTCTAGTTCATAAGCCACCTCTCCAACCCTCCTAACTACTTTGTAAGGACCATAGAAGCGGGGTTTTAGATTTTCCACCCTTTTTTCTTGAGTGAATATTGTCTGTAAGGTTGTAGCCATAAATATACCAGGTCTCCTACCTCAAAACTATGCTCGACCATGTGTTGGTCCACATATAGCTTCTGTTGACTCTGAGGTGCCTGTAAATTCTCTTTTAGGAATTTAAGAATATCTTGATTGTCTTATACCCAATATTTTGCCTTAGGTGCTTGGTTGTCTCCGAAAACTAAATATGCAAAGTTTAGCGCCTCATAGCCATATAAGCTTTGAAATGGGTCATCTTAATAGACATATGGTGGGTAGTATTATAGCAGTACTCCCCTAGGTGTATCCATTTAATCCATGTCCTTTGTTGTCCTGCTACATAATTTCTCAAATATCCCTCAATCCATTTGTTGACTATCTTTGTCTTCTCGTCGCTATGAGGATGATAACTTGTGCTAGTAGCTAGTTCTGTTGCCACTAATATGAACAACTCCTACCAGAAAGCATTGGTGAATTTACGGTCAAGATCACTGACAATGGTTTTGGGTAGTCCATGGAGTCTAAAAACTTCTCTGAAAAACAAGTCCGCTACCTGTGATGCTGAATAGTCAGAAGAAATAGCAAAGAAGTGGGAAAATTTTGTCAACCGATCTACTACCACATATAAGCGATCCCATCCCTGTACCTTGGGTAAACCTGTAATGAAGTCCATCGAGATGCTTTCCCATTTCTGCTCCGGTATGGGTAATGGATGAAGTAACCTTGTCAGATGAGTGTGTTCAATTTTATTTTGTTGACACATACTGCATTCCCGGACATGCTGTATTACATCCTCCTTGAGGCCTTTCCATGAGAACCTCTCTCTAAGTTGTCTGTAAGTTTTTAAGAACCCCTGATTCCCTGATAGCGATGAATCATGCGATGCTTGTATAATCTTTTTCTTTAAAGTTGACCCTGGAATGAGGTATATCTGATTCTTGTAGTAAATGATGTCATCCATTACCCTGTACCTGTCATCCTGTATTTGTCCGTCTAATAATTCACAAGCGAATTTATCTTTGGAATATTCCACCAAGAGAAGAGATCTCCAATCAATAGATATACTCATGAGTGATAATGAGGTTGGTCTCCTTGATAAAGCATCAACTACAACATTGTTCTTTCCCTTAACATATTATATTTCAAAGTCGTATGCCTGTACCATACTGACCCATTTTTGTTGATGCTAATTCAACTCTTTCTGCTCCAAAAAGTATTTGAGGTTGTTGTGATCTGTCTTAATTTTAAATCTGCTTCCCACCAAATACTGTATGAATTTTGTTAAGGCATGTAATATTGCTAGCATTTCCTTATCATATATAGAGTACTGGCATTCATAATATTTAAGTTTTTCAGCTTTCAAATGCAATCGGGTGATGGTTTTGCATCAATACCGCCCCTAGTCCCTCTCCTAAAGCATCACACTCAACTATGAATGGTTGTGAGAAATATGGTAACGCCAAAACTGGGCAAGAACTCATGATTGTTTTCATTTTTTAAAAGGTCTATTGTGCCCCTTCTGTCCAGTTGAATGCCCCTTTCTTTGTAAGATCAATGAGTGGTGCGACAAATCGAGAAAACCCCTCTACATATCTTTTGTAATATGTACAAAGGCCTAAAAATCCCTTCAGTTCTGTTACATTTTTTGGTGTAGGCCAATCCAAGGTAGCTCTAATCTTTTCCATGTGAACCTGTACTCCATATGTGCTTATTATATGCCCTAGATATAACATCTCCTGCATACCAAATGCACATTTAGACAATTTTGTGTAAAGAGACTGTTCTTCTAGAATTCCCAGTACCTCAGCGAGGTGTCTCAAATGCTCCTCCTAAGTTTGACTGTAAATCAAAATATCATCAAAGAACACAAGTAAATATTTCTGAAACGAGCCTTGAAGGTGTGGTTCATGCACGATTGGAAAGTTGTCAGGGTGTTGGTGAGTCCAAAAGGCATGACTAAGAATTCCTAATGACCATAGTGGCAACGGAAGGTTTTTTTCGAAATATCTTGATCCCTTACTCGGATCTGATGGTACCCTGATCGAAGATCAATTTTTGAAAAGTATTTTTCCCCATGTAACTCATCCATTAATTCATCTATCTTGGGGATGGGATACCTATTTTTTATGGTTTTCTTGTTGAGGGATCTGTAATCAATACACATCCATAAGGTGCCATCTTTCTTTTTTACCAAAACCACCGATGATGCAAATGGACTAGAACTCAAGCAGATGTAACCTAGTTCCAACAATTCCTTGATTTTTTTCTCGATCTCATCCTTGTACCTTTTGGGATGTCTGTACGGAGAAGTGATGACTGCCTGTGTCCCCTCCTCTAACTTGATAATGTGTTCGAACCCTCTGTCTGGTGGTCAACCTGCTGGAAAATCTCTGAATACCTTCTCATGTTTCTGTAATAATGCATGTATATCAGTTGGATGTTGGGTGTTGTTATCTGGAGGTTTTCTAAAAGTAACAAAGCATTCAACTGACCATTCTATGTCTCCCTATCTGAGTATGACCTCCATTCTTTGTGATGATACTGGTTTGGGGGGATAAGTGTTCATGCCCTGAAGACTACCTGTTTTCCATCCTATCCCTGGAATTCCATTTCCATTGCCTTATAATCCATAGCATATTTCCCTATTGAATAAAGCCATTGAACTCCTAATGCTACATTTGTATCAGCTACATTCACCACATAAAAGGAGTCAGTCATATTGTAGTTCCCTAGTGTGACATTTAGTTTGGGAATCCAATGGTTGCATTCCATGCTATTATTACCTGCTACCGCTACGATGAATCCTTGAAATTTCTCTGTTTGAATACCCCGCTTAGTCACCCATAATGCATCAATGAAGTTGTGAGTCCCCCCCCATCAATTAACACACCTACCCTGTGGCCCGGTACTACTTCTCTAACCCTGAGAGTATGAAACCTAGGTACTCCGGATAATGTAGCAATGACTCCCCCTGGTGATTCTCTCTGAAGTGACTCCTCTACTGCCATCAATTCCTCAGTTGTTTCCTGTTTGGATTCATCCCCTTCACTGTATGAGTAGACCTCTATATAGTGGGCCTTTGCTTTCCCTGCACACCTGTGACTTGGAACCCATGGTTCTTGACAAGTGAAACACAATTTTCTCCTTCTCAGATCCTTCCTCGTGTTGTCGTCCAACCAAGTTTTCTTTGGCCATTCCTATTGAAAATGTTTCTCGTCCTTGTCTTTTATTGGGAAATTTGTTTTAGTCAGAAACATGTTCTTTGGAACTGCATTTTGTAGATCTCAGGTTCTGCTGATCGCATCCTATAGAGTAGATGGATTGTAGGATTTCACCCACCCACCTAAAGGTTCCGTCAAAGCTTCTGTAAATAACATAATCAACCTGCTCTCGGACACATATGTTACCATCACTGTTACTCTTTGAAACTCTAAGATGAAGGTCTTGGCACTTCTCATTTGTTTGAGTTGTGCTAACTCTCTAAAATGTATCTCCGGGTCCCTTTGTCAAACTGCTCCATGAGCCTCTGTGTGAAATCATTGTAAGAACTGATGGTGTTGTGACCCAATGTCACTAACCCATGGTACCACTACTCATGAGTCCCTCCGTCTAGATGTAAGGTAGACAATTTAATGGCATCTATCTCCGTCATAGGGTTGAGTTGGAAGTAAGTATCCAACTATTGGACCCATATCCTCGCTGAACACCCGTGCGTCCCTTGAAAATCAGGGGTGGTCAAACTGCCCACAGTTTTCAGCAATTCATAGTTCTAGTTAAACCTTTGTTTAAATTCCTTGGCCTGTTCCTGCTTTTCATATTGTATAAATCTAAAAATGGCATAGATGAATGGAACTCATCTCCCAAATTACTGTACTCCTATAAATAAGCCCCAAATGGTTCACTAGGTTCTGCTGGCATGATTGGTCTTGCCATTGCATTCTCCAGAAAGTGAGGCATTATAGTTTTGGATGGTTTGTTGTATATGTGCGGAGTGTTTTACATATTAGTGTATGCATGTTTCCCACTACTACTGGTAGATCCTCTATCCACTGGTGAAAGGGGTAGACTGCTATGACCTTGTTCTAGCTTAAAAGCCAGCCTGTTTATGGCATGCAACACTTCTTTCTGCCCTTTAGCTAGGTCATTCAATGCCTGACTAAGTTATGAAATTCCAACATGTATTCCTCTTCCCTTGTTCCCTTTCCTCTATCAGAGTGTATCCTTGTTGGGTCCATGTCTATATTTGTATCCTCTAACTGAATATCTTCAAATTCCTACTCCTCGGTGTATCTACTCTTCCTCCTTCTATAATTTACAAAAGTATGTTCTTCCAAATTCATTTAATTTTCATGTTCAAGCCCACAGCCGGCAAGGAACATGCTCTGATACCACTGTAATATCCCAACTGATATCCTATTGTAAGTTGGTAATATATTTGTTGACCAAATACTCAAATAGTGCGGGAAAGATGAATAAAATGTGCATGCAAAAGTGTCATGCCAAATGGCCCTAAAATATAGCTAATCTAAAGAGATAATAGGGCAAAGAATTTCAGTAAGAAGATATACACATACCACTGATAATCAAGCTGATAGTCCTCCAATAGATAAGATGCATGCAGTGTTTTCCGTAAAGATAAGATAGTAGTGCTCCTCTCCTAAATTTGATGCCCAGCTACAAGAGTGCCCTCTTCTAATGATATTGATGTTTTTTAGGGAAGAGTTGCATGTTGCTGCCGAGACTTTGTGGGGATGATGGTCTAGACCTTCCGGAGAGATGGGAAGGAACATGCAGATATTTTTCCTCCACTAAGGCACCTAGCAAATTGTTTGCTTTGGAGGATGACGTCTCCCTTCCTCCAGGAATATCTTGCTGGATACCCCGGATGTTCGAACAATGAACTGATAATCACCAAGTACAGTGTGATGAGTCTGCTGAGAAAGATAGTGATGACACGCGGAGGAAAGACTAAGATTCTAGGTCCCAATGTATTCTCCTGAAGATTTCTAGTTGTTCCCCAACTGCAAAACGTGAACCTACCAATAAATATCCCTCTGTGTGTTGGATCACTGAATATGAATGAATATGGTGAATACTGATGATAGACCTGGATGATCTATCTTGAAGTGATTAGGGTAGATAGATTTCACTACCGAAACCCCTTGTTAGCTGAAGACCTTCGTCTCCAGCCCCAATTGCTGCTCCTGCTGCTCTAGAAACCAAACACAACAATAATAATCATAGATAAACCCTTTGGTTCGATGACCCTTCTTATAAATCTTATCATGTACTTTTAGGGTTTGCATGCCACTTTTAGGGTTTGCGCTTTACTTTTTGCATGCACGCAATTCTAATTTCTTGTTGAGTTTAAGCCTGAATAGATAAGGCTTTCTTTACCACACTGATGACTTAATACTGAATGAATGCTCTTTTTCGCCTTGGGTATCATATGTCGCCAGTCAATTCCATTTTCATGCAGTACCTGCTCGAACCTATGTGAATTAAGTAGGTTAGCGTGTGTTTTGGAGCTTAAGGAGAAGAGGACATTACATCCCCCCTCACGATCTACTTAAGGAGAGTTTCCATATGATCAAGACAAACCTGAGAGTTTTTGTTAAGAATCAAAACCCCTAGCTTCTCTTCTTCATGTTCCATCAAGGCACGACTAATAAAGGTTTTGGTCAGGCATTAAAGGGTGAGAATCTTAACAAATTTAGTTTACTGGGTCCTAGTTGACCCCAAATCCTCAAGCATTTGCGTAAACCCCGCTTGAAAGGAAACTAGGTCTTGTTCAACTGCTTGTGGGAGACCCAATTCTCTATTTCCTTGATCCTTTGTTGAACAAAAGCTAAAACCATACCGCTGAAATTGGCACGATATGCATTGTGTTCTTTTCAAGACTTATGGCATATGTGTGCATCAACTACCTTGAACCTGTTTGCGTTCGTTGTGTTTGGCACGGACCATTGTGCACCCCTCACAACTTTTGCTAAGACAAAACGCCAAAGATCTTGGCCTAGATAAGACGTCAGTGACAAAAATAACTTCTAAACCACTGGCCAGATCCTTCTACTTCCAAATTAAGACATAACAAAGGGGATTTCATTTTTTCCTAACGAATGATAGACTGATGTAGATGCTTGACGTGGAGACGTGGGTAAGAAGAGGAGTTGTGGCCTCCATTGTGAACCTCAATCATATATGTGAGTGGAGCAGTCGCATCATGACTTATAGAAGGACAATTCTGAAACCAAGATGAGTTGGAAACATTCGCTTACCCAGAGAGCCAACAACCTTCATCATCACAAATCTGCTATCCTAAAACCCCATATTCGGCTCGAGGCAAGCCCATTGTCATTGAACCTTAGCTTGTCGTCACTTGTAACACAACACCAACCATCTATCATTTCACACAACTATCATGTCAGAAGAGGTGGGAAAATGATTCTATTAAGAAAGACATTTTTTCCTTTTTTTCTTTTCTTTCTTCAATAGAAAAAATACCAAATCTTGTTATTCTATTTGAATCAAACATCATCATATACAATCGATCAAGAGATCATTTTCTCATGTAGAGCTCAATCGAAAGAGGTTTTCCTCTTTACATTGACAATTCCCTGTCATCAAAACATGGTTGACAAAAAGCATTTTTTCCTTTTTATATTTAATACTTATGTATTTTAAAAAAATCATAAAGATATTTCTAACTCATTTTTGCAAACAAAAAGTAAAAGAGTCGTAATAAAATTCGGTCGGTATGAAAGTTTCAATTTATTTTAGATTAAAATTATGAAAATAAACCATTTTGACATCGATCCCATATACTTTACTGCATCATATCGCATTCACATTTATAATACATCATTGCTTTTCTCCTTTTGTAAAAAGATAGTGGATCAATGGCCACGCAAAGGCACAGTCACATGCAGATTACGTATGAAGCCTGAGAGTTGGAATACAACTGAAGTTTATCTTTTTATTAAATAAGATTAAGAGTTTTTGGATGTATGTAAGAATAACGAAGAAGTATTGTTCTGATCCAGCAATGTTTGGCAGGATTCCATCAGTGTAGATGGGGCTACAAGGATGTCTCAGATCTACAATCAGTTGTGGCTGGTTACAGACAAAAAGGTATTCCTCTAGATGTTATATGGAATGACATTGACTACATGGAGGACTTCAAGTATGTTACTTTGGATCCTGTAAATTCTCCAGCAACTCAGATGCAGTTTTTCCTGGATCAGCTCCATGCCTCCGGCCAGAGATATGTACTAATTATTGATTCAGGTAGTGAAATGCTATAGAAAATAGGATCAGTTAATCATTCACCTAGGAAGGAATAGAGTATTTTACATGTTTATCATGCTCTTGGATTAACGCTATGTGGAAATTTTAGTCATCAACATGGTTTTCTTCATCTGGTAATATTATAACCCATCATCAAGAAACCAGAATTTTATAATCCATCATCAAGAGGTTTCTTGATGATGGGTTAAAATATTAACAGATGATGGAAACCATGTTGATAATGAGGAGTTACCAAAAAGTTTGGTAATACTAATACTGATCATCAGGGAAAGAAACCATGTTGATAATGAAGACCTGCAAAATTTTCAGAAAGCTTTAACTCAAAAGTATAATGGACGTTGTTATTTCCAGTGAAATTTTACAAAATTCTGTAAATATTAGATATTGTTGATTTTTTAAACTATAGAACAAGATATTACCTGTAAATTTTTTTAAAACAACGCTCTTTATATATTCAAAATCTGAGGTTTCAATTATTTCTTCAAACTGTGGCAATTTTGAGAAAGTGTTAAGCTCTCATGGATGAGAGCCATACTTAAACACATGAAGGACATCTTTATGTCAGAGGAAATGCGCTTTAAAAAGAAAACAACAATTAATACCAAAGAAAAAGCAAGTCAACCAAAGATGGAACATAAAAATCTTGATGTCAACATTATACATAAAGACCTTGCAAACTTCTTTTGCACCCGGAAATTGTGTTGTTATTTCAGGCTATTTAGCTCTTGTACACTCAGGCCTGATATGTGTACCAGGGTATAACAAATGCCTTATCTAGAATAATCCAGTTGAGCTTGTTGATCAAGGATCTTTTTGATAAGTAATTAGGATTTTTGTGAGCACCTAATAAAACTTATATTATCCAACAATATCTTCTACATTTTTAGCTATCACTGTAGAGTATGCGTTATCTATGCCTGGCTTCATTTTTAGTTCCTAATGTCCTAACCATCTCGCAGGAATTAAAACTGAGCAGGGTTATGACACATTTCACCGAGCAATGAAAGAATATATCTTCATCAAGCAAGGTGGAAAGCCTTACCTTGCCCAAGTTTGGCCTGGACCGGTATACTTTCCTGACTTTATGAATCCAAAGACTCAACAATTTTGGACAGAAGAGATCTCCCAATTCTTTCAAACTGTTCCCTTTGATGGCCTATGGATAGACATGAATGAAGTGTCAAGCTTTTGCAGTGGCACAGAATGTTCCCTACCAAAATATGGAACCTGTCCTGTGAAAGGAAAACCAGTGACAGACTGTTGCTTGGTCTGCAATGCCTCCCCGAATACCACAAGATGGGAAGTCCCACCATACAAAATCAATAACTATGGTATCCACGGGCACATTCGGAACAAAACCATCACACCCAGTGCTGTTCACTACAATGGTGTTGTAGAATACAATGCCCACAATCTCCATGGTCTCTATGAGGCCATGGTGACCCACAAGGTCCTCATGTCTGTCACTAAAAAAGGGGCCTTCATTCTAACCATGTCTACATTTGTAGGATCTGGTATCTATCCAGCCCACTGGACAGGGGATAATGCTGCAAGCTGGGATGATCTGAAATACTCCATCCCCTCCATACTCAATTTTGGGCTGTTCGGGATCCCCATGGTGGATGCATACATATGTGGCTTCCTGCTGGAGACAACAGAGGAACTATGCAACAGGTGGATCCAGTTGGGTGCATTTTATCCATTCTCGAGGCAGCATTCTGATAATGGCACCATCAGGCAGGAGCTCTACATATGGGATTCAGTCTCAATGTCCGAAAAGAAGGCATTGGCATTGAGGTACAGATTGCTTCCATATCTATATACACGATCATTTGAAGCCCATGTGACAGGGAATCCTATTGCCAGGCCTATGTTCTTCACATTTCCTGAGGATCCCATGACATTGAATATAAGTACTCAGTATCTACTGGGCAAAGGGGTCCTCGTATCCCCTGTGTTGGAAACTTGGATCAAGGTGCAACTACTGTGAATGCATACTTCCCCAAGGAACATGGTATAATCTGTTTGACTTCTCCCATGTTCAGAGTCCTGAGACTGGTTTATTCAAGGACTTGGTAGCTCCCATGGACACCATCAATGTACATGTGTTTCAGGGATGCATTTTGCCAACGCAGGAAGGTGGTATGACTACAACTGAAGCCACAAATACCCCATTTACTCTCCTCATATCATCCCCCATGAATTATACTCAATGTTCCAAGAATTCCCAACTATAGTATGCTGCAAGGGGAGAACTGTTTATGGACAATGGGGAGGACATGAAAATGCAGGGGAAGGCAAACATGTTTAATTATGTAGATTTACATGCCTCTATGCTAGGGAATAACGTTGAAGTGAGATCTGATGTGAAGAATGGTGAATCTGCACTGCAGCAAGGATGGAAGTTGCAGAGAATTGTAGAGTTGGGATCTTCTTCTGGACCTCTCAAAGTGATTATTAATGGAAACCTATCTGGGTCTACGAGGGTTGCCATTGGTAATGAAACCTATATCCTTGAGCATTGCAAACATGGATTTGGTCATTGGCAAAAACTTCAAAATATGGTGGAAGATCAAAAAGGGTAATGAGTACATGAGCATCAACTGAAGATTAAATTTCAATTTCCCTCCTCTCCGACCGAGAGTAGGGTGGATTCTATTGAATTCTGGTGTGCGGCAGTTATTTTTAATTATAATGTTGATAAAAACATAAAAACATTAGTTGTAATTAGAAGGTAACTACATTATGAACATGATGTTCTGCTGAGTGCCAACCTACTCTACAGTTTGTATTCCCACCCAGTTGTACTCAGTTATAAATTAAAATAAAAGAATGTGGTTATTAATAATGTGAAATACTTTTTAATTTTGTTAAATTTTAATTTTAAATTTAATTTAATTAATAGAATAGTGAATATTTAATATAATGTAAATTTTAATTTGAATATGATGGTATATTTCTTTTAATTACTCAACCATAATTTTAATATTATTAATTCTATAAAAAGTTAGTGAAAAATAAAATATTATTAATTTTGATTTATAATTTGATTTTCAAAGTAGGATATATATCATGATTTCAATATTATTAATTCTATAAAACAAGATATTGTTCATTTTAATTTGATGATGGTGGTGGTTAATGTTCACTAAGGCCAATTTGATATATCAAATCTTAAGATAAAATATTATTTGGATTTCTGTAAAATTTTATTTCTATGGTCAAAAAGCTTAGAAAGAAGTGTTCCTAGGTCGCCTTAGTTTTCACATGTTAGAATGTTAGGGAGGTTTGTATTGTAACAAAGATTATGAAACTGCAATCTAAAGTGGATGTACATAAGGCACTCTAAGAGAAAGCAACTTTCATCATCGTCGCTCATAGTCTCATAGAGATCGAAAATCCTTTCCACCCACAGTGTTTTAGGAATTGTCTAACATCTTGTTTCACTATGAAGCTCATTAGAGTTCGTTTTTATTTTGGCTATATATATCAAGATGTGAGGATCATTGGGAAAATGATAACGGTATGGCTCAACATGGTCAACGTGGTAGGCAAGGCCGAGGATGTGACGCTCTTGCTCAACGTGTAGATGATACCGGTCTTCCTAGGCATCTTGCAACGATGACAAATACCTTTCTTCTCATTCACAATGACAATAATGAGGCGGAGGAAGACAGACAAGCCCGAATTTTGGAGCTCCAAGATAGGGTTCAAGCGCTCCTAGACTATGCAAGGTCATTGTTGAACTTTATCACCTGCCTTCACCCTTTCTCGCTACAATTGGAGCCCACGGGAAAATTCACTAGGGTGTTGAAGAAGATGTGGATGGTGGGACTTGCGTTTAGGTTGATGAAGTGACTGATGGTTTAGAGAAAGAAAACCAAGTTGAAGCAACAATGGAGATGAAGCACAACGACACCCATTCTGTGGCTGACACTAGTGCAACGAAGATCGAGCACCTGGGCGATGTCAAGGTTGAGGACAAGCCTCTTGCTTCCACGACAAACGCATGCACTAGTCCACCTATCAAGTAGTGTCTATCTCTTTTTTGGTCCTATCTTTCATGGTGTTAGGGTCTGGTTTTGCTAAAATGTTTGCTCTTTTGACAAATAGTTTAGTGTCTGTTAGTCTCCATTTTGTTTTTATAGCTATGGAAAAAATTGGGATCTATCACTATCATCAAAGTGCTATTTTGATAACTGGTTGTTTTCTCCTTTAGAGTGGCTTGAAAACTCGTAATCTTGGTTGTTTTTCTCATGATGGGGAGGCCTAGCTGCTCTATATTTTTATGTACCTTTTTGTGATATAATGTGAATGCTAACTTACAAAAAAAAATCTTGGTTATATATGAGCATGGCTAGAAAAATAATAAAACATAATGAAATCAAACACATAAACATGTATTGATATTTATCCTAAAAACCCTTTATTGGGAAAACCAACCCCCAATAGATATATATATTTCTGTGGCCAATCCAAACAAGACAAATACCATGGTTTACCCAATACCATAACCCCTAAACCACCAATGGTAAAACCAATAATGAACAAATACATGTTAATCTAATAACTCTTTTACCAAATAATTACTCTTTTAGAGTAAAAAAAATTATCCCATTGAATTTGGGTGAATCAACTTTGAAAAAAAAGGAAAATTTGTGAATCTTTTTTTGGAGAAAAAGGTTGAAAAATAACCCATGGGCTAAATTTCGCCCCTAAAATTTTCCTTAATAGATATATGGAATCACCATATAAGAGCAATTTTTTTCTTCCCTGGCCTTACACATTTGTGGTTGGTATGTGGCTTAGCATTCTCTTATTTATGATCGTGAAACAACCATCAACTTCAAGGAAACCATCATACAAAAATTGCTAAGAATAGTGACATCACACTCCATTATGACAAGAAAGGGTCTAATGGCTAAGGTGAAAAAACATTTTCAATTAACGAGGGTAGGCTGATCCGTTGGCACATCCAAGCTTGTATGGTGTGGGATGAGGTGTTGTTGGGATGTTTAGGTCTACAACCAACTTCTAGGATACCATATTATTTTAGTTTTCATATTCCATAATGAAGGAATCTAACTAGTCATTCACATGGAAGTTTTAGGTGATCATAATCTATTAATCATTGTCTATACTATTTGTTGCCATCAACACTAAGTGCAAAGTTATAGGCATGGGAACAATGACCTTTACTAGTCTAAAATGGATCACTATAATTATGGAATTTCCTTGTTGATGTTCCAAAATGGGTAAAGTATAATCTGGAGCATATAAGGGTCACTTTGGGTCAAATCCAAAAAACTGCTTTACCAAAACTAAAATTTTCCAATTTAAGGCATTAAAAGGCATCTTAGGGGGTCAATTTGCAGTGAAATTGACATATTAGTTTTGACCCTATGTAGTAATTGTTGAGATCTATTTAATAGGAAAAAGAGTAACCCAAACAAAATTTGTATGCAAAACTCATGGCCTTGATAAGGTGATCATCACTTTTTACCTATATGTACAAGTGGAAACCACATTAACCCGCATGATTCATCCATGTGGATCTAGTAATGTATGGAATTCCCTAGAACTTATAGGAAAATCAAGAGATTCAAAAGCCTCATCCTCAACGACTAAGGAGGGTTGACCAAACCCTGGCTGAAAGAAAATAAAAGTCTCAACTCATATTGTAGTGTTGATGTGCTTCCATAGAAGAGCAGCCAAACAAAGGAGTAAGAGAGAAATAATAGAGAAAAAATACAAACAATTTGTAAGACTATAAAGACCACGGTGTTCATTATCTCCATAATGAATTTGTCATTTTTCTACATTTTGCTTTGTAATCTTTATTATATAAAGGAGAAATGCATAGTCTTTTCTTTTTATTGGATATTTCCCAGTACGTGTTTCTCAAGGGTAAAATATGAGGTTCAATTGCTTTTATTTCATGGATGGTGTCTTTATTTTCCTGTTTAAGAACTGATTATATGAAAAATGATTCCTTGATCAATTACAGACTCATTCTTTAATGATAATAATTATATATATGCATTGATGAACTGTCCATTCGAATATCAAAGGAAATTTACACATCAACTACATATTTGTCTCTAAAGAGTTATTGTATTGAACATGAAGGGCTTGAGGATTCATAGTGATATTGGCTTAAATAACCTTGCACTTTTTTCATTATGACCATACTTTTGTTGTAGGAGAACCACTTCCTATTTTTTGTGTTTCGGTAGCAGTTATTGTCCTTGGAGACCTCAATTTTCTGTATATTTTATGGGGTTGACCAATATTAGAAGTCATGATGTGTTGAGAATAGGATCAAATCGACTTCTTTTGACTAACTTGTTTAGTTTTAGGAAACGTAGCCTCTATTTTGGGAGAAAATTAGAATGTCTTCCCCCAAGGAAGCAATAAATTATAGTTATAATCCCCCCTCAATGAAATAATAATGTCTTTGAAGTCTTTAACTCAATCTTGATGACTGTTTTGTTGAAGACATGAATAAATTATTAGATGGACTATCTCACGATTCATCAAATATTTAGTCATTCATCTAGAAAATCATCCTTGTCCCCTAATGGATAGTTTCACCTATTGCAAATGACATCCTTGAACTCTCCACAAGTGTCAATTGGGGGGTTGTCGGTTTGCTACCAAATTTTAGGTACACATATCCCACTAAGTGAGGTTCTATTCCCTCGTGTGAAATTCAATGACCAAAATCTTGTTCACCTTTGTTAGGTTCAACTAGGTTTTGAAATCAACTTCCATGATGCATATCTAAGGATTGAGATTCTTACTATTAAGAACCCATCAAATTAATTGGTAGTCGCAATTTAATGTCCAACTTGAAGATATATTAAGCAATGGGAACTACTTAGAGGTTGAGTTTGAGGATATGGTTAACATTGTTATTAAGTGGATATGAGTTGTTGGCATCATTCTAGTCTAAAACTCCTATT
>LPNX010693362.1:47930-119461 GCA_001517045.1 Pseudotsuga menziesii
TCCCAATCCATTTCATTTATTACAGGAACTGATGGGGCTTAGAAGATGTTAAAGTAGATAGGGTTTTACAAAAAAAAGAAATCGATCTATGTGTTATAGAGAAAATGGAAGAAATTCAAAATAAAGCAATGGAAAAAATTTGTATGCAATTGTAGTTTACATCACAACAAAATTTCGTGATCTCTCATTTCCTTAATCATGTAGGTGACAAATTTGAATTTATGACCATAGTTCCATGACCTGTAGAGATTGAAGAAAGGAATTGTGTAGTA
Source organism: Pseudotsuga menziesii (assembly GCA_001517045.1). Classification (NCBI taxonomy): domain Eukaryota; kingdom Viridiplantae; phylum Streptophyta; class Pinopsida; order Pinales; family Pinaceae; genus Pseudotsuga; species Pseudotsuga menziesii. Next base: position 48,203 of record LPNX010693362.1, read on the forward strand.
AGAAAACTCCACACAAGACTACAATGGAAAATATCAATTGATGTAAGCACAAACCCAACAAACAAATATATTCACATATAGTGAATAAACAAAGAAAAATATGCAAGTAGAAGACCATTTTTGAAATTGTAGTCATGTTGCACACTATATGGATCAATATATAAATTGCAAATGGAAAGAGTAATCATAATTAACTCCTCAATAAAATATAATAAAGTATGCAAGCAATGAATTTATACTAAGTCATCCAAAAACAATAAAGGAAAAATACAAAATATAAAGATGCAAATAATGTTCACACATTTTCACTAGGTTAACTCGCATCCTCTAGTTGTTGATATATTGTTGATAATGACCCTTGCATCCGGTTAAGGATCACTTCATATCGCCCCCCCTCCTTTTACTAGAACAAATAATATAAAGGATTGTTTCCTAGCCAGACAACCAAAGGAGTACATAATGTCTAATATTCTAGAGTATAAAACATCAAAATTGACAAGTTCAATAAAAAAGAAATCTTGTCCATTGACTTTCTCTATTTTAATTCGATTGAAACCTAAAAACTTGATAATTATACATCTTGAGATACCAACCATAGAGCAACACAAAATGAAAAAAAATGGGGAACATGTGACTGTCATGTCACATCCAATGAACTCAATTTTAAATCATCCAAATTTGTTTAATTGTGGGCTATTTTCTTTGGAAAATACTAGAGTTCAATTAAAAAAATATTAACTCAAGTCTAGAGAGGTTGGATCCACTAGTGAAGAATAATGAGTTTTTCACTAGTGATCAAGGTTCATATATCATGAGGGCGTTTGACCATTGAAGTTGCCAAGGGGCACCCAAAGGTAAGTTCTCCTCCCATCCCTGTAAATCCTGCAACTTATAGGTTGAGGGGCCAAGCTTTGACGCAATCTGGAAAGGACCTACCCATAACTGTTGAAACTTCGTGTGCTTTCCCTTCTCATCATGAGGGTGATCCCACTTAAGAACCAAATCTCCTACTTCAAATTCTTTTGTCCCAGCTTTGTGCTTATCAAACCACCTCTTCACTACCTCTTGTTTTTGTTTAAAACATTCTTTGGCTTTGGATCTAGATTCCTCCGCCTTCAAAAGATTATGTATCCTCATCTGCAAGACTTCATTATCTGATCCTCTTGATTCTTGAGCTATTATGAAAGAGGGTAGCATGATATTGGGGGGTAGAATGGCGTCTTTTCCATAAATAAGGGTATATGGGGACACACCTAACGAAGTCTTGGGGGTGACCCTATCAGCCCAAAGGGCATTTGGTAATGTTGAATGCCAACTTCTCTTGTTTTCTATCATAGTCTTTTTTAAGATTCTGATCAGATTCTTGTTCGTAGATTCAGCCAAACCATTTCCTTGTGGATAATAATTCGCAGAGTAATGCAACTTAATTCCTTTTTCATGAGCAAATGCAGTTAATCTAATAGAGGAAAAAATAAGTAGCATTATCGAAAACTAGAGAAATTGGAACTCCAAACCTGGTCATAATATGATCTTGTAAGAAATCCATGACCGCATCTTCATTCACTTTAAGCAACGGAATGGCTTCGACCCAACGAGTGAAGTAATCAGTTGCCATCAGAATATACTTGTGTTGCAAGGAAGAATTATTTCTCCAATGATATCCATTCCCCACTGCTCAAAAGGTTCTGTTATCACCACATGCTTTAATGGTCCTGCTACTTTAACTTGTCTTCCACCACACCTTTGACAGATGTCGCACTTTCTGACATGGGCATGTGCATCTTTGAACAATGTGGGCCAATAGTATCCAGCTCTAAGAATTTTATGGGCTATTGTATCTCCATAAAAATGTCCTCGAGCAGGCCCATCATGCAAGTCTATCATGACCTTCTTCACGTATTCTTTCTCTAAGCATCTAAGAAGAACTCCATCATAATTATTTTTGAATAATACTCCTTCAACAATCTGGTATGAGGCTGATTTAAGACGCAGTGCTCTTCTTTGCTTAGAATTCCAATGTTCCGGCAACAATCCCTCCTGAAGGTAATGCACAAGGTCTCGATACCAGGATTTCGGAGCTATGAAAAGAGGGCATACATCCATCAAATGTAACTCAGCTTCGTCCTCCCAGTTATTTTCTTCATTGTCTTTACTTTCAGTCATAAGTTTGCACAATCCCTGCCCTTTAACTATGGAGGCTGGCTTAAATTCGAGTTCATACTCCTGTAGAGCTGTTACCCAGTTGCCTCTTATTTCTCTTAATTCCTTTTGTACGAAAAGAGACCTCACAGCTGGGTGTGGAACTATTACCTTTGTCCGGTTCTTAAGTATATATGGTCTGAATTGTTTTACCGCTTTGAACATTGCGTAAGCTTGTTTATCCACAGCTGGGTAATTCAATTCGGCCCCTTGCAGATTAGTGCTCATAAATGATATGGGGAACTCATCTCCCCCATCTTCCTTCTGGGTAAGCACCGCTGCTAGTGAATCCTCAGATGCGAAAGTGTACAAAATAAAATCTTTCTCAAAATCCGGACTTCTGAGGGAGGGTGCGTGCGCAACAGTTGTCTTTATTTTACTAAATGCATTCTTTTCTACATCAGTCCACTTGAATTGTACACCTTGCTTTACCATTTTTTGCAAAGGTTTAACAATTTGAGCGAAATCTGGCACAAACCTTCGCACGAAATTTATTGTCCCCATAAATGATTGCATGCCCTTTTTATTATGGGGTAAGGGAATCTGTTCGATAGCTTTGATCCTCTCTGGGTATATGGAGATCCCCTTCTTAGACACCATGTGACCCAGCAAATTACCTTCGGTAACGACAAACACGCACTTCTTGGGGTTTAATGAGATACCATGTTTTCGGCAATGTTCAAAAATCTGTTTTAGATGGAATGCGTGTTCCTCCCTTATCTTTGAGAATATTGTGATGTCATCGAGGTATACTACAGCACTGCGGCCAATCAGACTGCAGAAAGCTATGTCCATAGCCCTCTGGAAATTAGCTCCAGTGTTTATGAGTCCGAAGGGCATCCTTCTGTAAGCAAAAGTTCCTCATCTAGTTCTAAATGTAGTTTTAAGTCTGTCTTCTTCAGCTACTAACACTTGATTGTAGCCAGATAAACCATCTAATAAAGAAAATAATTCAGAACCTGAAACTATTTGCAATATCTGTTCCATGGGTGGGACAAGATAATTATCTTTATCCGAAGCACGATTTAGGTTTCTGAAATCCACACATAATCTAATTTCTCCAGATTTCTTTCTTACTAGTACCAGATTTGAAACCCATTCCAAGTGTCTAACTTTGAAGATAATTCTAGCATCCAACAACTTCTTTACTTCATTCTGAATTAGAGGCTCTGGTTTTGGATGCATTTTCCTTAAAGGCTGTTGATAAGGCTTGACCCCAGATCTAATGGGGATAACATGCTGAATAATATTGCTGTCATACGTCTTTAGATCTTCATACATCCAGGAAAAGACATCTTTGTATTGTTTGAACAGACCGATGAACTTATTTCTTTCTCCTGGAGAGCAACATTTTCCCAAATTCACATATTTAGGCTCAGTTTCACTCCCTAAATTAATCAACTCGAACTGTAGAGACAAGCTATGAGTATTCACATTCACTGGTCTTCTAAATTTCTCATTTAGATCAAACATTCGCTCTAAAGTCCTGAATCCTTTAGGAATAAAATTATCGAATTTTAGCTCGGCCTGATGTTCTTCATCATCAATAATTGCCCCTTTGAAGGTCTCATCATTTGTCAGGCATTCTATAATCTGCTGATCATCATCAAAAACTTGTAAATTGGTAATCATATCTGGAACCGAAGGCCTGAAAAGCAATTCAACAAAACACCGGTTATTAGAGGGCACAAGCCTCATAGCTGAGGTGGCCAGCAAGTCAGCTGCCGCATTCTTAAGTCTAGGAAACGATACAGTATTAAATGCATGAAAGCATTTAAGCAAATCCCATACTTCATTTTGATAATCTTTTAAATGAGGGGAAATGCAATGTATTTGATTTCGAATCTGTTTTACAACTATTTCAGAATCCCCATACACTTTTAAATTTTCTACTTTTAACTCAATTGATTTTCTTAGTCCCTGAACCAGTGCTTCATATTCGGATGTGTTATTGGTGCATTCAAACTCTAACCTACTTGAAAGAAAATGTTTATTCTTCTTAGGATCAATCAGGACACAGCCGGCTCCTGACCCTTCTAAAGTTTTAGACCCATCAAAGAAAAGAATCCAAAATTCGCCTATCACTATTGTGCGTGAATCAATATCTACATCTAAAGCTAAGTCTACTATTTTACAATTGATTTCATCAGCCTGTGAAAACCGAAGGAGATCCGGCTGAGCATCTGATGTATTGCTGGCTTCTTCTGCTTGATAATTTCCCTGTTCTAGCTCAATAAAGTAATTTCACAAAACAGAATTCACTGGTTCATTTTTACCTTTGAACTAAGTAACATTGTGTTGCATGTGGGGCTCTCTTAAAACTTTAATTTGATTTGGGATTCCTTTATAGGGTAGCCACAGATGTGACCAGTCCGAGGCAAAATATCCATTCAGCTTTGTCAACCAGTCCCTGCTCAAAACAAGTCCATAAGCTTCAGGTATGTCAGCTACCACAATATCAATGAATTGACATACCTTATCATTTGAAGATAAGGGAATGAGAACATCCTCCATTTCCCCAATTACCTTCACATTCGTTCTATCCAACTGAATGACCTTCCAGGTAGATGGTTTAGGTTGTCCATTTATCTTTTTGCAGACCGACAGCGGCATAACATTGACTGATGCCCCCGAGTCTACTAGACAGTTGTGCACGTTGTGGTTGAAAATTTCAAAAGTAAGGAGAAAAGGTGGAGTCTTGCATTTAGGCCTACCTCCCACACTTGCTTCACCAATTTCTTCTTCTTGGGGCTGATTGTCAGTGGGAAGTTTCTCCTCTGATATTTCAAGTGCTTTCAATAACTTTTCTTTCTGCTGCGGCACATTGCACATCTCAAATAACGAGATATTTGCCCTTACCTTTTTGATATCCTCCACGATGTCATAATCCATCTTATGCTCTGTGAGATTCATTTTAACATTATGTATTTTCTCTTCAATGGGCTTAGTAGGCAGGTTGATCTGTCTTGGATTTTGACTGGTGGTGGTAAATTCCAGAATTTTATTAGCTGAGGTGTTTTTTTGAAATTTCTTAACATTCTTTTGAAGTTCCTTAATATTTGGGAGCATAAGACTGTTTTCTTTAATCAACCCCTGGCTTCTTGTCATTACATTTGTTTCCAAGATATCTTCATGTCTCAGATCCTTTTCTTCCTCGGTATCAAACAACGATACACAGTCCCATAAAACCATGGCCTCATCCTCTTGTTTTTCTGTTGATTTATTGTTGTCTTTCCCTTCTTCATCATTATCCTCGGTTAATTTGGAATCCAACAGCTGATTCATTACCAACATCATTGAATTTATCCATTGAGGACAATTCTTTTTAGAATGGGGTTGTTGGTGAAAAGTGCAAAAATTATCCATCCCCACCTCCGTTAATTTCATCGACGCAGGACCGTGCAGAGGGGGTTGGGATTGATTGTTATCTTCCCTTTTCTTGTAATAAGGCTTATAAAACTTCTGGGCTTCCTTTTCCTTTTCCAAGTCTATTATTCTGTTAGAGAGCTTCTGCATCATCTTTGCCATTCCTTCGAAATCTGGTGATTGCTCCTCTTTAGGCTTAGTAAACAACAAAGCTTTTCTCCCAACATTTTTTTCTCCTGACTACTCAGGATAATCTTCGATGCTTTCCTTTTCAGCCTCTACTCTTTCCGCTTCTTCATAAGTCTCTGCTAGCATAGGTTTGGCTTTCATTTTGGCAAACATGGCCAAATCGGGCCCTAGAGCTGAAGTATAATACTCAATAAGAATTTTATCCGAGGGTTTGTCACCTTCAGAAAAATTCTTAAGATAAGCTGCAAATCTCTAGGTAAAAATATGCACCTTCTCCTTTATTTCTTTCTTTAAGGCGCACAGTCCTTTCATGAGAGCCACGTGAGTTTTTTGGGTTGCATATTTACTTCTGAAAATCCTTTCAAAGGTATCCCAGTCTGGGATAGAGTTTGCAGGCAGACCAAAATACCATGTTGCTACTGCTCCTTTAAGGGTATGTGGAAAAAGTCTACAAACTGCATCCTCATGTTCCCCAGCTCTTAACCCCTCTATTGCCAAATAGAAACTTTGTAAATGGTCGTCTACTAACACCTTCTCATTTGGATCAAACTTGGGTAGCATCTTCTCAAAAGCTTGAGGTAGGTCATGCAACAGAGGTGTTAAGTTTAGGGGTGATCTAGCTTTCCAAGCCGGTGGTGGATTTGGTGGGTTAAGTGGCTGATTTGCATTTACACCTGCCATGAGTCTGGGTGGAGAGTGAGGAGGTGAGGGGACAGGAGAATAGTAAGGTGTGTTTGGGCCTACTTGATTCAAAGGCTAAACAACTTCTTGTAATGCTACTTCTACTAACTCTTCCAAATCTCCAACTAACACTGAATCTTCCAAAATGGGACGATCCTTCTTCTTGTATTCTCTTCGGGGTAAGTCAGGGATAGTGGGTAATCCCCCAATGCTCTTTACATAGGCCCATGTTTGTCTTCTCAGATCATTAACTACTTGGTTGTCCATAGAAAACAGATGTTCTCTATTCTCTTCAGTATTTGGATCAGGAAATAAACTGCTTTCAAAACTATCACTGGTGGAGTAATTTCGAGGAAATGGATTTCCCTGGCCAACCATGCACTGGTGGCCCTCCTTCTAGCGCCAGAAACTGTTGATTCCTGGAAATTTGCAGGCAACAACAGCAAGGGATTCTACCCAGTCAACGTTCCCAACTAGCCCGTGACTGTTTGGTGTAGGGAATCCATCCGGTTTGCGGTCCGGCTATTGTAGGTCAAGTAACAAAAACAAAGGGTTGTTACCGGTTGTGGCCCGGTCCACCGTGTATATTTTTGTATTTTTGACTTTAAGTATGATATGCAAGTGCCTATCTAAGATGAAGATTGATGAAGAATACGAGGAGTGGTCACAATGTGATGTGCAGGTTCTTACCTCTCGTCTTAGACTCTCTCATATCTAAATCACACACAACTGAAAATCAATATTAACTAAGCTATCCCTAGGGAGCAATATTATCAATTAATGAGTAATGTATTACTTCTCATATGTTAAGATAAACCACAGATAGCTGTTCTTAGAATCAAAACACATAAACATGAATAAATATATGCACAACAAGATAGCTCATCGTCTGTTAAAACATTCACTACTCATAGTGGAAATTATCACAGAATAAACCAGAGAACATTCATATAAGAACATAGGTTTAGAAAGTTAGAACGATCTCACAGTTAATGAAACACAGTTGAAAACGAAATAGTTCCCCTTCAACATTGTTCATTTCATCACATTTGAACATTCCACGCAGCACTTTCTCCAACAGGAAAAAATTGTAATTTATTATTGCAAAACGAAGTAGTTCCTCTTACAACAAGTAGTTCACAAGTCTCACTGGGAAAAATCCCCCTACTCCTTCTCCCCCTTCTATATTTATACAAAAAAAATCTCAAAACCCCTTCGGATGCCCAAAAACCATTTCAATCTCTGGCCTTGTCATTTTGCGAATGCTCATAATTTCATGTTACGTTCAATAAAGACCTTTATAAAACGAGCATAGCTAGGTGACTGATGAAACGCCCAAGCCTGGGCCTTTGCTCTCTAATGATTACGCTCTACCATTCCTTGGTCCCTCTTAAGACCCTTATAATTTTCTTCCTCGAGCAATGACTCTACCGCCTTATGCTTTGACATGCTTTGTCCTCCAACTGCATCTTCTTCGCTGCAATAATCTTCAATGGGATCTGAGAAAAAATTGCCATGTCTGTCTGCGATCAAACGAGAATTCATCATTTATTCCGACTATCTTTAAATAAACATAAACCATAATATCAATAAAATGAGTACTAACGAAGAGAAAACCGGAGCTAGGTTCTTATGTGCAAAGATCAACCTAAAAACACGACTCACCGGTCTCTTACAAAAATAGTTACGATCTCATAACAATCGGCGGGAAAAAAATTAAGAAATGGGCACATAAAAAACCCCGTCGCGGATCAGAACACTCGACATCTGTCGGTTAGTGGGCTACGCAGCCGCAACGACGGGTAACCTACAATCTAGGGGTTCCAGCACACAAACCAAAATTGGCACGATGAAACATCGGATGTCATATCTTCTGCAGGCATCGGATAGTTAGTGAGCTATACAGCCGCAACGGCGGAAGTTAAAAGGTCAAGAAAATCCACAGACCAGTCAACATCGAAGAAACAAAGAACAGGACATTGACGAAAGGACAACCCGTCTAGCGGGCAGTTAGTCTATTCTGGGGCCACAACGGTGGAACTCCATCAGCCTGTGGCCTACGATCAAAGTGATAACACTTTTCGGAAAATCACAAGGCAAGGTATTTTTTCCAAAAATAAAACACGGGCTCGGCGAAAGACTTTAATTTTCGACGCAATGTCTAACTGACCTCCTAAAAACGACAACTGAAGATTCCATTTTAAACCTCAGCAACGAAAACATCATAAAACCTGCTAAGTCCTACAGTCCGAAACATTCGTAGACCAAAACGAATTCCCGAAAAAGCAAGAAAAACTAACCTCAAACAATCCAAATGTGTAGCAGAGTAGGAACAAATGGCCTTCAACAAAAATCAACAAGGAGGGTCCAAAATTTTAGAAATTTGGGAAATGTTGCAGCTGCAACAGTTACAAACATCTTTTTATTTTATTAGTAAATAAGAAAATTCATGTTAAGAAGAATAAGGGTTTGCATAATCTTCATGAGATCTAAATATGAGACTACTGTAGAACTGCAAAACATTACATGAAATATGAATGGGGTTATGTCGAAACATTGATTCAATGTGTACATAACTATATGAACCAATGCAAATACATTAAGGTCTTCATGTGATTAAAATTCATGAGATATAGTTATACTGAAACAATAGTTAATTTTTTTTGCATATTAGTGTGTGTTGTTTGTCATTTTATTGAAATGACTAGATTATGCAATGTTCCTAATAAATTGATTGAATTTGTATTGTAGGGAAAAACTATATGCCCTAACCTACAAGTAAAAATGAAATGTATTGAATGATGAGTAATTCCGATGGTTGATCTTGAAAGAGAGCAGGATGATGTTAAGCAAGAAGCTTTTGGTAGCATATTGGGAGGTTCCTATGTATTAGGAAAAACTCGAAATAAAATCCCTAATCATATTATGAGAGATGTAAAGACTCTTGAAAATAATTAAATTATCTTATTTACATTCATGTGTCAAGAAGAGCTTCAGACATAGATGAGAATGAATTCTCCATGATGGGGGACCCAAATTATGATTCTCACATCCTAATGGTGAGAGGGAGTAGCTATATTCGCTAACTCCTGAAGAACTAGTAAAACTGGTTGATGTATCTTCTGTTAAGAGGAGACATGCATGATTCTCATATTCAGAAGGAAGCCGAGAATTGTATTCAAGAATATTGTTATGATTCTTATGATTAGTGGTGTGGAAATCAACAAACAAAGATTTTCCTCAGTTAAGGAAAATGCGCAGTAAAAGATCCTGAAGAGTTTCAGGATGATGGACTATAAATCCATGGCCACACATATGAAGATAAAATCTGAAATTTTATAGTTCTTATTTAATATTTGGAGGATCTCAAGTAAGTTGAGATGTATTTGGTTAGTCACAAGTGCCAGGATCTATTATATTCTTTTCATTCTGTACATATGCATGCACAGAGCATGTCTTGTAGTACCTAATTGGTAGAAGTGTATGTTGACTCAGATATGTCTTGGTCAGTGAAATAGAGTTTCAAAGGTATATGAAATATGACTAGTATAGTGATCGAGGAAAGATCACATGTGTTGCTCTAGATAGAGCATGTTGAAAAGCAGTAAAAGTTTTATGAGGTTTCTAGTCAGTTATATTCAAGACATGGTACATATCCACATATGGGCAACATTGCTAGCATTCTTACTAAGCCTCTGTCCGGGACAACCTTGGTATAGTACAGAAAAAAATCCTCCACATGAAGAGGGGGTATTGATGTGTCTTCACATGTGACAACATATAAACTCCCCACTAGTTAGTCATGGTACATGACTCAGGAATCTCGGTGTTGTGATACCTTGTGGAGAGAATCCACATGAGCAGAGACATGGTTAAAGTCTCAGAGACTATTGATACTCAAGAAGAGTTATAGTCTGAATTGTCATAGAATAGTTAAACCTCTCAGAGAGGTAGTTGGGATGCTACAATATAAAGAGAATACTCACTGAGAAAGTGATCAGGCCTTGAAGAACATCACAGAGAATGAAAAGATCACAAATAACTTCTCCAGATAGCAGAAGATTCAAGAAGTCAACAAATGTTGAAAAGTGAAAGAAAAGATGAGACTTTCTTTCTGCATGTTATTATACATTTGATGTATAATTTTGTATATGATGGATTTAAAATCCATGGTTTCTAGTTTAGAGAAACTTTATTCTGGATTGGATCCATATGATGCTACTATGTGTAAGTAGTTGGTTGGTCTTTGAGAAGACCTTTTGTATTTTATTCTTACTACTAAGCATATGTTTGAGTACCTATGAGGTACATTATAATAGTATCTTTATTGTATTTGATACATGGAGGAACTATTATATGGTTGTGTTATCCAACTACTGTTTTAGCCTGAGATAAACGATGTAAATTGCGTCTAGTACTACAAAAGCTAAGTGTATTGCGGCTAGTACTACAAGAGAAAGATGTATGTCAGATAGTACTACATAAACAAAATGTGATTTGCAAATAATACTACATGTTAAGGAGTCGTGTAGCTTGGGAAGCTACCTACTAGGGTGCAATACTTAAGCCTACAGTTAAAAGTCAATATTTTAGCAAAAACACTATGTGTGTTATGATAAAACACATTGAGATGAAGTTTTGCTTCATCAGAGTCATGGTCCTGTAAAATGAAATTCTAGTACATAGCTATTGATTATCATATTGCAAATTTGTGGACAAACCGCTATCAGTGACGAAGTTGAGATACTTATTAGATAAGCTTGCCATGGCAGAAAATTCCTGGTAAAGTAGAGAATGTCTCCCTTGCTGAGAGAGAGTTTTAAATGTACAACATCAAGAGTCATTCTCCATGAGACTTGTGTTGTATGAAGTCTGGAACTTATGTTGTATTAATTTCAACAACCTTATCATGAGACTTGTGGTGTATCAAGTCCGGAACTTATGTTGTATTAAGTTAAGAGCTTGTGTTGTATCAAGATAGAATGTCAAGGGTATGAGAGATACATGTACTATGATCTTATGGTGTGTTAAGATCATGAACTCATGTTGTATTATGTTCAAGAGTCTTGTGTTGTATCAAGACTACAAACTTGTTTTGTATCAGGTTTGGACTTGTGTCATATCAAGTATCGAATTGTGCCATATCAAGTCAAATGATTCTCATAGACGGTACCATATGAGATGGTTCTCCTTAACTAGAGATGATCTTACATTGTATCAAGACAGGTCTTGTATCAAGACCATAGGACTTGTGTTGTATCAAGTTATGAATATCTACTATGTGATGTCAGGCTAGGCATGGTCTCCAGGTGCTATAAGTATACTTTAGGGATTAGCTACCCTTAGAGTGATTTACTTTAGCATATGACTATATGAACTGGAGTAATACATATGATCATAGTTCGAGAAACAATTATTCTGAGTATGATATTATAAAGATGATTAATTAATTAAACACTCATGGACCATGCAAAATTAATTAATAATAATTGAGATGAGCATAGATATATAGTAAAGATTTGAATTGCATATGTCATACCTCTAGTGAAATTTAATTTCAAAGACATAAGTTAAGTCTACTTTGTGGAAAACAAGTTTCAATTAATTAAGGAATCTACTCCTTGATTTATAAAAAGTGTTTGTTGAATATGAAACTGATGGTGAAGCACTTAGTTCTGTTCAGTTCAGTTCAATTACATTCAGTGATATTCAGTTTGGTTTGCTTACATGTAGTTACATGCATTTCCATTTAGTTCAATTCAATCATATCAATTAACAACTCAGTTAGAGGCAGTGAACACCAGTGAATTAATGGAGGGCGCATATCTTCAGTGTGGGAGGTAATTATGAGGCGACAACTTGGCACCAAGTTAGAAAGGGAACACGTTTTAAGGAAAAACAATGTTCACACTGTTAACAGTGTGACCAATGCTCAAAAGAATCCAACCATTCGCTACATTCTTTGCATGACTGAATTTGGCTTGTTATAAAAGTATTATGCACTTGGCAAGACCAGTACATTGTTCTATATGATCTCTACTCTCTTGTGCTCTCTTATCAAGTAATGTGATATTGTGTTGTAATAATTCTCTATCAATTATCTATCATAATCTAAGATTGTTTGCTAGGTTTTTCACCCTCCAGATTTGAAGGGTTTTCCCAGGGTACATCATGTGTCTTATGGATTGAAGATTGTGTGTATGAGTTGTTTATGAGATCTATCTGCACTGTAATTGTGGATTAAATCTTTAAATTTTAGTAATATTTATTATTTATCAAACATTAAGAACTTTCTTAGTCAAGTATAGATTCATTCTATTACAATAATATTTGTATATATTTTTTCACAAACTATCCATTGGTCCAAAAGATACAAGGAAATTTCTTACACATCATCTACATCTATGTCTCTTGAGATTCAATATTTTAACAAGGGCTTGAGCATTCTTAGTGAGATTCACCTAAAGAACTTGCTCTTTTTTTCCATCATGAATGTACTTTTGTTTTAGGAGAACCAATTCATTTTCTTTTGTCTCAATAGTCATTGTTTTGCTAGGAGTGGACTATTTTTTAGGGGTGAATTTTTTCCAAATAGTTTTTTTTTTTTAATTCATTAATTAACCATTTTCATTTTTAAAATTCACTTATTTCTTGCATAAAATATGCCTATATTAATCATTCTTTCCAAAGTTTACAAGTTGTAATAATAAATTGATATCTAAAGCTAAGGTTTTTTTTTCCAGTCTAAAATAATTGCCTAGAATACTATATTAGCATATAATATTCGAATCCTGAATAATACCATGGGTGGGAGACCTCAAGTTTTTGTCCATTGTTATGGGGATTACCAATATTGTAAGTCACAAGGTGTTGAGAACATGATCAAATCAACTTTTTTTACTAACCTGGTTAGTTTTACGAAACTTAACCTTTATTTTAGAAGCAAGTTGGAAGGAATTCCTTGGGGAAGTAATAAATAATAGTTATAATCACCAACCCCACACCCCACCACCCATTAATGAAATAATAACCCATAATTAACTCAACACAAACATTGTCTTTGAAGTCTATAAACCCATCTTGACAACTATCATATTGAATATGTGAATAAACTATTGAATGGACTGTCTTGTGATTCATTGAATATGTAGCCACTTATCTTGCAAAGCATTTGTTTCCCCTAATAGATATCTAAACCTCTTGTAGATTACACCAATGAAGTCTCCTCAAGTGTTGATCGAGGTTTGGTTTTTTGCTACCAAATGTTTGGTACAAGTCTCCCACCATTTGAGGTTCTAGTCTCCCATATGAACTTCAGTGACCAAATTTTTGTTGCTTTTTATTAAGTTCGACTAGGTTTTTAAATACTCTTCCATGATGCTTATCTAGAATTGAGATTGTTGTTATTAAGAACCCCATCAAATTTAGTTAGTAGTGGCAATTTAGTGTCCAACCTAAAGGTCTGTTAAGCAATGGGAACTTCTTAGAGATTTTGGTTGGCTTTATTACGGAGTAGTGATGATTTGTTGGATTGTACTTAATATATCCTACATCATTCTATCCTAAAAATCTTATATTATATCTTGGTTGTTGTTGTTGAGTAATGAGGGTATTAAATAATGAGAATTCTACTCTTACACTTGTTTTGTTAAGATTTGGGCAAGGCTCAAACCTTGAAGTTTCCCAATTCACTACATTTATTACATGAAGTAATGGGACTTAGGAGACATGGGAATAGATAAAATTTTGATATGTGTTATAATGAAAATGGAAGATTTTTTTTTAAAGAAGGGGGCAAAATTTAAATAATTGTAGTTTCATTGGAACAAAATTTTAGGATCTCCAAACCCCTCATAGTCTTAGGGGACAAATTTCAACTTATGACCATAGTTCCATGGCCTATAACGCTTGAAGAAAGACGTTGAGTAGGAAGAAAACCCCAAAGGAAGTTAGGATGGAAAAGCTCTCAAGAGGCTTTAGTCTCAAGGATTTGATAGAAATTACATAAGCGCAAAAGCAATGATTAAAGAGACTCACATATAATGAAGAAATAAAGACACACATGTAAATAGAAGAGGACTATTGGAATTGTAAACATATTGTGCAATATATATATAGTGTTCACTATGACTATTGCATCAGGTTAATGATCAGTTTAATGTTCTCTTTCTCCTCCACATTCAATGTTATCTTAGGATAAACTTTAACTTCATCCATTAAAGCTTCAACTTTGCTTGGTTATTCATTTTTATTCCTTTGTTTTCCAAGTAAATGATTATTGTATTGCATTAGTATTCGTCAACATTCCTTGATTTCTCTCAGGGGTTATCATTTATGATTTCATTAAAGTCTAGCTAACACTGCCTTCTTTGGGTGGTTGATAGTTTCAAAAAATTGTTGCCATGTCTTTTATTCAGAACATACATATATATATATACATTGAGCGAGAATCAAGTTAGCGTAACATAGCTTTTGATTTTTCATATTTTGTGTTTTATAGAGTGGATTTTAATATTTTAATATAGTTTTATTTAGTTCAACATTTTTTATATTAACAATTGCCTCACAAGGTGCACACCATGCTATGGAAGCAATTGAAAATATTATATAAAATTTAAGTAATCATTTTGACAAACATTAATCATGTTTGAATAAAAGTAACCATATTAGAACGTAATCGTAATATCTAGAGGAAGACACATCATTGATACGAAAATTCTAGTCATCATGATGAAATGGAACATACAGACATTCGAGTGAAATTTCTATCTAATTTAATAAAAATTACACATTTTGAAAAAACATCCATTAAAATATTGTGTACAAATAAAATAACTTAAACATCTATTATTATATACTTTAAACTTCTATTTTATATTTGTGTGCAGAAATGAGTTAAACATTTGGTATTCTCTAGTTTAAAATAAACACATGAAAACAATATTTTTTTGTTTGGTGCATTAAACAAGTTTATAATGAGGATAATAGTCAAATAAAATTACATATACTCATCGAGTCCTCAATGCTCGTGCAATATGTAAATTAATATTAATCTTTTTTTAATTATAACAGTTTTCTCAAATTCACTGCCACATGAATGAAGCACATTCCTGCACTTTGCTTGAGATTCATATGCAGATTATTATTTTCATCATAATCATTTCATTCTATTCATTTTCCATGCTCCACATTAATAAGCAAAAAAAACATAATTACAATACAAAAAAGAAAGCATGTATATCTACAATACTAATAAAATTTGAAAACAATATATTACCATTAATTATTTGTCATACACAATAAAACTTAGGCCAACCTTAGCATAATGTTGCCTTGATTTTCAAACCAACATGCATGATACAACACCTTAGTGCTTGGAATGTTGTCTTGCTTTTTAAAGCCACTTGAATGAATAATGATGCTTCAAAGAAACCTCAAATACACTATTAAGCATCGTAAATAAAATAAATTTTAATGTAATTAACAGTTATTAAATTTTAAAATTTTAAAATTCAATTTAAAGATAAAATTGTTTTTTAACTAATCTAAAATTAAAAGAAAATTGACACTACATCTAATCAGTATATATATATATATATTGTAAATGGAAATAAAATTGTAGAAATAATATCTCCAATGCTATGAGTAAAGATGCCAAGAAGAAGCACAAGAAATATATCTTGTTACTAAGATAATTCTCACAAGCATACACAGGAAAAATATAGAGAAGAAAAGAGACTGAATCACATGAATGAAGAGATGAATATTGGAGTGTATCCTTCAATTGAATAATGACGAATAATAGTGTACATAAATATTAAATCCCTCATAGGTAGTATTGAGTTGTATGGAGACAACTCATAAAGCTCAGAAAGGTAGACTTACCAAATATGATAAACCCCTATAGGTGGCTAAAGCACTTCCCAAATCAGTCAAGGACCTCACGAATTAGAAAAAGAATGAGTGATTCATCAAGAGTGATGGAAAAACATGATAATCCTGGAAAATGGGGAGAAAATCACGAAGGATAGGTTGACAACGAAAGATACTAGTTTCCTAGTTAACTAGCTTCACCTTATCCATTGAAACGCTGGATAAAAGAAGAATAAGTCAGAATCTGCAGGAAAGCGCAATTACTAATTCTAGGAAGCAATAAAGTGGTCAATATCAACCCATAATCAGAATTAAATCATTCCTAGGGTATAGATGGAAAGTGTTGACTTTAAGGTGCAAGTGGATGCCAACTATCTAGATAGTGGTAGGAATTTAGTCAAATAATGATTAAATATTTTATGCTAAGTTATGAGTGGTTTAATAATATCCCAACAAAAAATAGTTTGAATATACAATGTATCATTACTCACACTTGTGTTTAAGTTAAACATAACTATGTTAATTCACAAGTAAAAGTTGTACAGAGATTGAGTTACCTAGTATGTCATTGGGGATACTAGTAGAGTCGACGTCTTGAACCCAAGTGCCCATTTCTTCCTCAATATCCTCCTAGTGGATATACTCCATCTCGTTTTCACCTAGGCCTAATTTCAAGCAATTCCCTTTCTGATAACAGTGGAGTTTGCTTCCAATATGGCATCTTTGCGTTTGTTGCGCCTGTGGACCAAGCTTGTTTCCCTTAGTACCACAACGGCCATGAGCACTGCTATCCATCGACAGAAGGGACTGGGATGAGTTGATAAAACATAAAAGGGTTGCTCAACTAGAGGAAAGATTGATACAAAAACCTAACTACAAGATAGAATTGTAACATATGTATAGCCATAAACATGAATCAAATCCCTCTCCTGAGAGTGAGAAAAATCTAGACCCACCTCTTGTTGATCCAACTAAACACAAAACCACAATGTATACGCATGTCAATTAGGAAATAATTCCACGAATCTCTATGGAAAATACTGATCCCAAATTGGAGTTTATAATATTGAAAGTTGTTCTCATCACCATTATCACACATGAATTGTAATAACCTCATCTGTATCATCATCATTAAAAAAAATTCCATGTGAGAATCCAGTTACTAGTTTCTGTTGTGAGCTGTCTCTTGTCATGATGATGGAGTACTACCATGACTAAGGTCACACAAAGCCTCATCACCTTGTATATTCCCCCCACACACATTGTCCTTTCCTGTCATAGGTTTGTATTGTTTGGAAACTTCATGCGAGAGTTGGCTTACCACGTCGTGCAATCAACATGGACCCCAGGTGGAGACATCATTCCTCCCTATCACCCTATCCTAGAGATACCATTACTCACACTAAAAATACATGATATTACTGCTTTCAATTCAAATTTCTAATATGTCATTAACACATTGTATTGAATGCTTCTATTTCAAATTTATGAATTTATAATGTCATCAACACATTATATTTAATGCTTCCAATTCAAATCTATAACATATGATTAATAATATTAGAAATACAATATAATAGTATTCTATATTGCTTAGGAACAATGCACACCCATTCATGTTTGATGTTTACATACCTTCTAAAATAATATTAATAAATTAAAGATTTTTATGGATTGCCAATAATTTAATATAGATTGAAAAAGTATACCAATTTAAAATTTAAAGCGTTTTTATGATAAAGTTTTATTGGATTTTTTATTTTCTTAAAATTTTAATGATATAAATTGTTTTAAAATAAAGTAAATTATAATTTTTTAAATTTGTTTTACTTTTAAAGAATTAAAAGTATCCACTATTTAAGTTACTTCGTTAAATTTATTTATTAAGTTATAAATTATTCTATAAATTGTATGAAATAAAATATTCTTTTAAAATTGTTAATCTCTTCAATTATTTTTAAATTCTAGAATTAATATTATGGTAAGTCCAACTTGTTGAAATGAAAAAAACAATAATTAATATTCTGGTAAATCCATCTTGTATAGAATGAAAATTGATAACAATAATTTAAAAAGTAATATTAAAAATAAAACCAAATTCATATATCTTTTGTGTTATTGTTCCTTGTTCACACAACTCTTCAAAGACTCCCATTTTTTGGAAAGTGTCTTGTGCTAATCAACTTCAGGTTCCCTAGTAGGTTGGAGATTAACTTCATTGAGCTCGAGAGCTATATAGAAAAGGTAACTCATTAAAAAAGGTCCATCACTCTTAGTTGTTGATTTGTATCTCTACTACTTGGATATACAAGTAGATAAGCCGAAGATAGTGGCATTGAATGTAGTTCCCATCAAGGTTCATTACACCTTTATCAAATATGATTGTTTAATTATAGTTTTATTGTTAATTACCATTTTTTAGAGTAAATCTTAGTTTCTTGGTTCTTGTTTCAATATTGTTGAAGAATGCTAATACATGCACAAACTACTTGATTTATTAATTGTTTAACCATTCAATCATCTCAGATCCACATAACATGAAATATCCTAATCATGTGATTATAATAGCATATAAGAAGTTTAAAATCACAAGAATAATAGTTCACAATATGAGAATGATGAAGATCCCCAACTGAATCAAGCTTCGATCTTCTCCCTCATCCATTTCCTAGAGCGCAATTACACCTCCCTGCCAACTATGAGCCTTGTTGACATCCTAGCTCCAAGAAACCTTTTGGTTTCCTATCCCTCCATGCTAGTGACTCTAACAATAGTAATGCACCAGTATGGATCAAGAATTATATCTTAAATAGGTATTCTCCTAAGATTTCTTCAAACTCTTTCCAAAACTTCTAAAAAACTCTTAATTCTCCAAGTAAAAACCACCCATTTCCCTATTTCCACATCCTTATTTATGCAAAAATCATCTTCCTCTTCCTCATACAAGTTCTTAGATTAATTTATAATAGAATAATATTCAACAAACAATAAAAAAAAATTCTTCAAAAAGACCAATTTGATTTAAACAAATTAAAAATAAATAAACATGGTTGCAAAGTCTCACTTTTCATGCTACAATTTAAATGCAACTATGACAACTCTTTTCTAAAAAATTGTGTAATCCTATCTATCCATTTATTTATATTATCCTCTCATTCACAAGCTCAATGAAGATATTTGATAAAATAAATGCATCATAGTGGCTAAACTTGAAGACAAAGGAGTATCTAGCAAGAATCCTGACGACAATGATATGGGTAGCATCAAGAAATCATCTTTAAATTTTAGACAAAATCCACATGAAGGGTTGTACGAAACATATCTAGAGTATAAAATTTTCTTTTCAAATCCACAATATTTCTTCCTATCAACAATTCTAGCTCATCCCCAAGCCACCAAAACTATGGTTGTCATGGACCCTCTCTCCACGCATTCACTAGATGAAGAGTACTTGGGTGAGAAACATGAGAACAAGCTAACTAATGATGGGAGTTCATTGGAATATTTTCAGAGGTTTTCTTCCACCATTCAAGGGGTAGAGGAAATCCAAAATCATATAACATAGAAATGAAGATTTTAGTAACAAGAGCATGAATGGTGTCAGTGTACTTCATTATGAGTTATTGCTTCTAGAATTCATTGTGGCTACAAAAATCACTCATAAAGGAAATTTTCAGAGTGGGAAATTGTCTAACATCAATGAACGATAGCATAGAATGCATGGATTCCTTGACTTCCTCAATTGTCATCCCAGTTCTTCGTAAATCATGCCCCAAATCATCCTAGGTAGTTATGTGCTTCAAAATTCCCTCACAAAAAGCAACTATTGTAGAATGTGGAGCTAAGAATGGAAAGGTAGTCACTAGTGTTAGATGCAATGGGCCAACCATTACAACTTAAACCCCACCCATGCTCATCCCACATACACCTTTCTAGTTAATTCCAGCCTCAGTTTCTAGCAATTATAAAAGAGTATGGAATTCTTCAACTATATCCTTCCCAACATAAGAAAATCACTCACACATAAGAACTTTGCACCATGTTGTAATTTGGGATGATGATGTCTAGAGAACAAGTTGACACATGATAAAATCTTGAGAAGCATATGCATAAATTTACTCCAAGACCTAGAAATAATTTAGACTTCCAATAAATTGATAAACACATATTCATTTGCACAAAAATCTAACACATTCCAAGTATGCAATTTATGAATGTAAACACACTGAATCTTCACAATAACCCAAATTTCATTTCTATGTCCAATAAAATAATTTACCATAGATTAACACACAATTCTATGGGAATTCAAATCTATATTTTATGAGCATAAAAGCATTGAGTCACAAACTAGAAAATGTACAACAAAATAATAAATAAATCACACAGATTTGACACAATAATTTTTTGGGCAATCCCTTGTAAAACTACGAAGGGAAAACCGGTCAAATGAGAGAGAATTTTATTAATAATCATCCCACATAGAGACGTGAAATTTATAGCATTAAAACCAACAATAAATGCACCTCATAAATAATGCCAAACTCAAAAAATTTAGCCCAGTAGTTTGTTCTACAGACTTAACACTTTTTGTATCAGCACCTCAATTTTTATGCTCTTTGTACAATTTGCACCCTCAAATCCATACTATACCACCTTAGCATTAAATTCAATAATAAAACCCTCGAATTCTATGCCAATTTCTCAGCTATACGACCCACCTTTAGTGCAATAAATGCATTACCTACTGCCTTATTGATTTCTATCCATTCATTCTTGCCCCTCGATTCATGCTCCATCCCTCCTTGGACATTGATCGCCCCTTCTCTTTGATGCAACCTCTTTTCTTTCTCTTCAAATATCCAAAAAATATCTCCATTCACCATGTCTCTCTACTCTCCTTAGGTCTCTTTTATAATTTCACTAATGACTCTTTAACTACCTCCATATCTAAACAATCAAGGTTAAATATTGTCCTCACTGATCAACGGCCGTGACTTAATCTCTCAATGATATGACTTAAATCACTTAAGTCACTCAAACTATATAAAAGTCACTTTATAAAGTGCTCACCTAGAGAGTCACTTTTTCAACCACTTCTACATGCTAGACACATAGCTTATGTAGAAGTGCATGTCCGAGATACAAAAACTAACACTCCCTCTTAGAGAGGAAGGTAATTTGGGAATATTTACCTATATCTATCTCAAACCCCATCACTCCATCCATCGCTATAACTACTCCATATGAGCCATAAGGCCTCTCTTTCAACTACATTAGATCATGTGTTGAAGACTGGGTTTTGTAAAACAAGCTCTAGGGAGTCTACTCAACCTCCTGAGCATCAAGCTGAGTTGTCTCATACCAACTAATTCTCATGACAATATTGGAAGAACCCACACAACCAATTGTCCTTGATATTAGCACAAACCCTAAATACAAGATCCCCTTGGACCCAACCACAAATTGTTCCAGCAACCAGTACGATCTCCCATATATATATCCCTCATTCTCATATTTGAGATCCCTCCTTCGATGATTTATCCATATGCATGAAAAGGAGAGTATGTGTATGGTTGGAGAAGACTTGCTACTCCGCCGCCCACATCTTGCTGCATACATAAATCATAAATGGTGTTGTCTTTATCATAATCCCACTTGCATATATGCACAATGCCTCTTACATGCTTGCAATTTCCTTTTGCCTCTCCTTCCACCCACTTTTTCCCTTCCATTGCATCATTTACTTCCATTTGCAAATTCCTTTATGCCTCACAACCCCTTATTTTTTTTGTTCCCTCACCTTCACCAGCCATATGTACCCTCTTCACTTGTATCTACTACCATATCTTCAACCTATGTTTTAATTTAATCAACGTATTAGCATATCATGCAAAGAACAACCATTGTACAAATCAAATGTTTCCACTAATAGCAAAATACATGTACATTTATTAAATATTTCTTTCAAATTTCATTTAATGCACCTAACTAAAGAACATGATATAACAACACACTATTATTAAATATATATATACAATTCAATGCTAAGAAAAAATTAGTTGTATTCCATATGTATATATGTATGTTGTATTTCCCACTTTTCTCTCTTGCCCATATGTCATTTTTCAACACGATTCAACTCTTTAATATCAAGTCTATCCATTTTTACCATGGTGTCTCTATAACTAGTTTCAATGTAATTATCTCCTATCATTGTCTTCTACAAACCCATACTCTATGTTTTTACTTATTACATCTAGATATTTGCCCATTTTGAATGCTACTACATTGATACTATTCATACATTGAGTTGGTATTAAATGTTCTCCATAATAGAGTATATGGTCTATAAATATTAGTTGTTGTGACAACTCATTAGTCGTTTTGTTTCCATTTAGTACTACTCTTGCTTCAACTGGACTCATCATCCTCTCTTTCCACTAATGCAATGCTTCCTCTAGTTGCACACAGAGCATCTAAATTTCAATCGAAATGGTATTGACCTAAGCACCATGCCTTTTTATACTAAATTTCCATTGTATATAATTATACACACTATCTTATTCTAGCCTCTTACATCACAATTATTGGAGTTCACATTCAAAATCACAACAAACAAGATGTCGAGATGGACACCTTTGAATCCCTTTACAATTGTTCAAGGAGGTCTGTATAGAATCCAAGTTATGTTTTCATTGCTTGTGATTATGGTTAAAGTATGCTAGGTCCTTTGGCATTTCCTTTATTATGCAGCGTAGTTTCTTCTCTATAACATATATCAAAATTTAAAACATGATTTATTTTCTTCATGTTGTCATTGTCTTTTTAAGGCATGTGAGTGCATGTTTCAAGAACTTTCACCTCAAGGCCTCCATGGTAAAATAAAATGGAAAAAAAATTTCCCTTTTCCTTACTCTAAATGCTTGACAGATGTGAAGAGTTTCCTCATGAGGTGAATACCACACTAGGAATCTCAATACATGGTTGCATACACTGATAATTATTCCAACTGAAAGTTACTAAGTCCCCTTTTTTATGACAAATATTGTCTGAGGATGATGTCATGGAACATTGTAGTCAAGGAAGTTGGAACATTATCCTAAGCAAGAAGTCAACATAACCCAAGAATAGTATTCAGGTTTTAACAAAATCATTCCCAAAATCTTCAACGAAAACGATAGTCAAACATATCACAAGGGTAAGCGTGATGTGTCTGTCAATGAAGGCATCAAAAGAATTGAAGTAAAGAAAGGATCTGTATGTAGCATTATACATTCATGACACTATCTTGCTTCATTGATAAATTCACTTGTCTTTTCCTATAAGACATTTATGGTATCCAATTTGTTCGCAATGTTGTTGTAAATGTAAATTCAAAAGATATTTTGTTGTATATTATTATTGTATTTTATTATACCCTTTTCAGAGATGTTTTTCCTCTGTTTGGGATGTCATAATTATGATTGGTCATTGAGGTAAAATCTCTGTTGTAAGTTGGGGCAATAGTCCCCAAGATAAATAAAGTAAAATGTATTTTTGAGTCTCCCTAGTAGAAGTTGGCCCTGCTAGGTAAAGAGGTTGTCCCAGTTAGGTTTTAGGTCATGTCAGTTGATCTGTATAAATAGGGAGGCACCCTCCCTCATTTAAACACTCACTCACTTACTCAATTCACATGAGTAAGAGAGAGAGGACAAGTTCACTAGAGGAGAAAGAGAGAGACTTGCAGAAGACTTTCTTATTATTGTTTGTTTCCATCTTGTGATATTGTATTAGTGACATGACTACTCTGAGGAAGTTTTTCGGGGCTTTCTCCTTTACGATTTCCCCGAGGAAAATATTTGTGTATTGTGTATCTTGTTGTGCTTGTTATTCTTTCAGCTAAAGATCCTAATCAAATTGAATTAAAGTGCAAACTCCAATTTGCTATAAATGTAACTTTGGAAGATATTTTGTTGTATATTATTATTGTATTTAATTGTACCCTCGTAGGAGATGTTTTTCCTCTGTTTGGGATATCTTTATTATGATTAGTCATTGATGTAAAACCTTCGTTGTAAGTCGGGGAAATAGTCCCCAGGATAAATAAAGTAAAATGTATTTTTGAGTCTCCCTCGGAGAAGTCGACCCTTAAAAATGTATTTTTGAGTCTCCCTAGATAAGAATTGCAACATCGTATATGAAGTTATGCATCATGCTCTTACCACACCGCACTCAAGAGAGAACATACCTACGTTAATAAGGTCAATGTTGCTCTTCATGCTTCTAATGTCACAAGTGAATATGGGGGAAAGGAAACAACTTCTGTAAGGCGGGTCCCACCAGGGCCTAATCCTCTTCATTACATTTTCACCCTAGCCAAGCCTTCCATTATTAATGAGCAACATATGTTTGTAACAACTATTTCCTCACCAATATATTTTGTTTGTAAGACAACCAAGAACAAGGGTTTAATCAGTGACAAAAATTCTTGTAAAGTTTATATGTTTTGGAGCATATTTCTAGTTACTTATTGATAAAGTATATGAGTGTTAGATTTCATAGTTGTTGCCTTCAGTTACGGGAAATTGAGGCTAGTTGTTTTTTTTTTAAGGTGGAATGCCATGAAAGGTCCTTATTACCAACATACATTGTAATATATTATATGTAAGGAAGGAAACATATTTACATTGTATATGCATGGCATAACCTTCCACTCTCCATGGAATTCTTTGTTTTGGTAGCGTGTCACATACACATATATATTGTTGTGCCACTTGAGAATGAATGAATATTCGGATCATAGTATGCATATGGGTCGATGACTGAACAATATATTTTTGTTGTATATATACTCCATAATGTACTCTTTGGATTTTTCAATTTGACACATGTATACCTACATTTAGATCAATGTTAACGTTGACATTAATGTTATTATGTTTCCATAACTTTTGGTAGGAAACTATGGAATATTCATCAAATGCTTGAGCTTAACAACATGAGAATGAACACGATTCTCAAGACGTATATTTCTATGTTAGATAGATTAATTTGTTTGTGGTGCTAAACTTAAACTTTGGCATTGACATTACCATTTCCTAGAGATTTATGAAGCTTTGAGTTGAATATTTTGACTGCCAAAAACATGTAGGAATTTCACCATTGCATGTCTGGAGATTCTTTTACAAAGTTTAGATGGACTTTTCTTTGTTAGTGTGCATTGCTAATCATTAGTTTTAGAATTATAATCTTTTTTAATTTTATGTTGAAGAGTTGTACTTCAACATATAACATATATGTTCATTGACCACTTCATCTTCTATACAAGGAAAAGTTCATTGATTACATATAGGAAGTGTTAATGAATCATCTTTAATTACACACAATTTTAAAACTAGATTGTTTTAACTTTTAAGGAAGAGTGGCTCCAAAACCTCATTTAAAATGTATGAATAAACGATGGATCGCTCCCACTTAAACATACCAAAAAAATGGTGAATATTTGATGTTTACACACAAAGAAATTTGATGGATTACATCCACTTACATGTAGATAACAATTTATAGATCATCCCCTCTTATGCACTAGAAAAATTTAAAAAGGATCCATTTACAAAGACGTTACCTACACACCATGAACACTAATGGATCACCTCCACCTACAAACTATGAACACTAATGGATCACCTCCACCTACACACATTAGAAGAGTTTTTGGATCATTTCCACATGCAACAAATAAATAGAAAGATCATCTCATTTACAAACACTTATATTTGTAAACTATCTTAATTATGGGAGGTTCAACAATTGGTGTAAGCGACCTTCTTACACTAACTCGATTTTAGATGTCCTTTTTAGCCTTCTTTTACCCTACAACAACCTATCGTTGCATTATTGCACCTTTTTGGGGAAATTGCTAGTTTGATATATAACAAAGGTAATAACGTGTAAACAAGTTGATTAGAATATGGGTTGGAAAATACAAAGAGAAACACAAATTTAATCTCTTAAAAGAAAAGTCCATTGAACTCAATCTATTCAAAGAAACGGAGTTATTGTTTCCTTGTTTTTAAAGATATTTTTTGAAGTGAATAAAATGATGATACAAAACCAAGACATGACTTGGGATGCATTTGTCAATTAAGTATACTTTGTTTTATTAAACGTTTTATCCTTATCAAAATTACTAAATATATACATTAAAAAGAAAAATCTAAAATGTGTTATTGAGCAAGATCTTTTATCAAAATTTTAAAAAAATGATAACTTTTTTTTGGACTATTTAACGAAACATAATGACTGTTATTTAATCATTAATATGTAATTTGTAAAATGTATAATTAAAGTTTTAAATTTATATTAAATATTTAAAGTTGAATGTCTAACCTTATCTTTAAGTTAGATAAGAATTGATTATTTAATATTTGATGTTGGGAATGAGGAATTAGATTGTAAAATTTTATATCAATAATATAATTATTTTAGTTATCAAGGAAAGAAAAAAGATAATAATTAGCAATTTCATTGTTATTGAAATTTATTAGCGTTGCTAAGAAATAATAAAACACATAAATTAAAATCTATGAGCATGTCTAGAAAAATAACAAACAATAACAAAAGCAAACACATAAATATATATTGATATTTATCCTGGAAACCCTTTATCGGGAAAACCAACCCCCAATAGATATCTATTATTTCCTTGGCCAATTCAAACAAGCCATGGCTATGACCAACACCATCCACTTAAAGCATTTTACGATGTAGTTCTTTAGGCCTTTAAATAGGATTCATCACATGGTAATAGCATGGGAAAATACCATGGTTTACCCAATACCATAGTCTTTAAACCACCAATGGTAAAACCAATAATGAACAAATACATGTTAATATAATTACTCATTTACCAAGCCAAGATTAGCCCAACATCCATCCTTTTAAACTTGACTTGGGGTAAACACCTATCTACCCCAAAGATTATAGCTAGGCATCCATGAATACATCATGCCCCCCATAATTATCATCTAGTCTACATCTAGACATTCTAACACCGATTCACTACAACAGGGGTACACATGCCTAAATATGTCTTACAACCATATGCCTATTTACATATGATTAATGTATAAGTCCAAAAATAAATGCTTACAAGTGTCTTCCAAACATGTGTTACTATGAAACATCAGCTTAATCAACCTATTACATTGACAACATCCCTCATGCTCCAAATAAAATGAGTTGAATCAAGAATTCCTTAACCAAGTACATTTTCATCCACTATATTCTATGTGCTTCCTTTAGCATTGCTTCACATCAATGCATCTACATCAAAGTCAATGATCTACGACTTCTATAACGAGAGATATTTATTCACCCAAACATGGCTCTAATGCCATATTAAAATTTATGAGCATGGAAAGATAAATAACAAAACACAAACATAGTATAGATCGATGTTTTATCATGGCAACATATCTATCGGCCTTGTCCAAGTTATCCAACACCAACCACTTGAGACATTTTACAATGTAGTTCTTCAAGCCTTTAAATAGGATTCATCACATGCTAATACCTGCATGGACCTTTAAACCACCAAAAATAAGCCCATTAATGAACAACTACATGTTAATCTAAATACTTTTTTACCAAGTCAATATTAACATAATATCCCTCCCTTTAAACTTGATTTGCGATAAACACTTACCCCCATCAAATTTTATCACTAGGAATATTGGATACAACATGACAAGCTCTAATTGTCAACTATATCTACTGTAGAATTTACACTAGTGATCCAATAAACTAATGGTAGGCATGCCTAAATAGGTCTTACAATTGTATGCCCATTTACATATGATTAGTGTATAACTCCAAAAAACAAATACTTACAATTGAATTCCAAAGCATGTGATGTTATGAAACATCAACTTGTTTCATTAACAACATTCCTTGTACTCCAATTAAAATTACATAAAACAAACACTTATCTTACCATTGTACACTAAAGAAAATGAATCTTGAAGAATCTACCTACTTTATTCACATCATCCCTGCTCCTAATCCAATCAACGAAATCAAGCACTCCTAAATCACGTACTTTATTCGTTATATTTGATGTGTTATTTCTACCAATGCTTCACATCAATGCATCTTCAAACTCAATGATTTGGGGATTCTCTTGGAAGAGAAATGTATCCACCCAAACATGGTTCTGATACCATATTAAATTTATAATCATGGCAACAGAAATAACAAAACACAAGGAAAACAAACACATAAATATAGATCGATGATTTATGTTGGAAACCCAACACCTAATATATATCTATTATTACATTGGCCAATACGACCAACATCAACCACTTAGGCATTTTACAGTGGAGTTATTCAATATTTTAAATAGGCTTCATCACATGATAATATAGGAAAATACCATGGGCCCCTAAACCACCAATGATTAACCCATTAATGACCAATTACACATTTATCTAATTACTCTTTTACCAAGTCAATATTAACCCATTAGTTGCTAATAAATACAAAATTAAGTGTGATAGAAGGAAAATAACATGGAACTTGACTCACAATCCAAATTTCCATTTTATACACCATAGAGAGAGCCTAGAAATGAAGAAAACCAATTCCACCAAACTGGTGAGTTTGGAACAACATAGAGTCATTTTCCTAGCGACTTTAGAGGAAGAGCAAATAAATAGGTTTGAATACCAATCACGGCAGAGTACTAGGGAGAGACTCTCTCCCATGACCAAGCCTCATATTATATCAGTCTAGACAAATCTTGTGCTATCCCTTAACAATAAAGAAGCCAATATGAGCACCTAACAATGAACACAAGATGACTTGAGACTAGCTAGTGAGGGATCCATCTCCATGGAAGCAATTGCATGAATCTATGAATTACTCAAGAACTGTGTTTTGGATTATTAGAATGAAGCATGTGAGATATTGGCAAGGTGTTTGTGCCACTAGATATATGCAATCATCATATAAAATCAACTTTTTTTCTTCCCCGAGCCTTACATATTTGTGGTTGGTATGTGATTTAGCATTTTCTTATTTACAATTGTGAAACAACCATCAGATTAAAGGAATCCATCTTACAAAAACTATTGAGAATAGTGACATCACACTCCATTATGACTCGAAAGGGTATAATGGCAAACGTGATGGAACATTTTCAATTGATGAGGGTAGGATGACTTGTAGACACATCCAAGCTTGTATGGTGTGGGATGAGGTGTTGTTGGGATATTAAGGTCTACAACCAACTTCTAGGATACCATATTATTTTACTTTTCATTTTCCATAATGAAGGAATCTAACTAGTCATTCATATGGAAGATTTGGGTGATCACAACCTATCAATCATTGTCTCTACAATTTGTTTCCATCAACACTAAACGAAAAGTTATAGACATGGGACCAATGGCCTTTACTGATCTAAAATAGACCAATATAATTATGGAATTGCCTTGTTAATGTTCCAAAATGGAGAAAGAATAATTTGGAGCCTATAAGGGTCACTTTGGTCCAAACCCCAAAAGCTGCATTAACATACCAAAACTAGAATTTCCCAATACAAGGCATTAAAAGGAATCTTAGGGGGGTCAATCTATAGTATAACTGGAATAGTAATTTTTACCCTATGTAATAGTTGTTGAGAGCTATCTAATATGAAAACAAGTAATCCAAACAAAATTTGTATGAAAAAACCATGGCCTTGATAAGGTGGTCATCACCTTTTACTTCTATGTACAAGTGGAATTCACATTAACCCAATGCTTCATCCATGTGGAGCTAGTAATGTATGGAAATTCGTAGGACTTTTAGGAAAATCAAGAGATTCAAAAGTGTCAACCTCAACGACTACGAAGGGTTGACTAGACCCTAGATGAAAGAAAATAAAAGTCACAAATCCTATTGTATTGTCGATGTACTTCCATAGAAGAGACACCTGTCAAAGGAGTAAGAGAGAAATATTAGAGAAAATAAGACAAATAATTTGTAAGACTATAGAGACCATAGAGTTCATTATCTCCATAGTGAGTTTTTAATTTCTCTATATTTTTCATTGTAATATTTATTATATAAAGGAGAAATGAATAATCATTTCTTTTATTGGATATTTCCTAGTATGTGTTTCTTGAGGGTAAAATATGAATAAAGTATCTCTAGATCCTCAAGTAACTATAGAGCATCATTCACTTTCACTTGTTTCCAAGCCACTTCAATTCCCTTTATTTCATCAGAAGCTCTGAATTTGCATATGCAAGAAACAATCTATCAATATATCACAATCAATATCAAAATACTCATTGTTCATTGCTCAAAGGTTTACATAGATCCAACAATATGGAAGAAGTTTAGATTCGATAATATTCCAGGTTTCATTGCAAAAGGAACGCATCAACACAATAAATATATTTATTGTCCAAATTGGAACATTTTGTTAAATACATGTGCTTAAATTGGCAGTGTATTGTCTTCTTCTAAAGTCGTATCACCTGTAAACAAGTTTGGATAAATTCAAAAAATGATACTCAATGAAAGGTAAGAGAAAATACAACTAAATGGAGTTGAGTAAACTTACCATAGAGCTCATGTGATGTTATATCATCAGATTTTGTGGAAGAATCCATATAACATTTGAAAAAGGCAGTTATCAAACCCAAAACCTGCACGAATGTGCAAATGAGTAAAAATTCTTAGAGGAGGAGCAAAGATATCACCTCATACGAAAGTAATCATAAATTATGTGTGCACGAGTATGGAGTTCGATAGTTACATCTAGGTCAACCCCTGGAAACTATCCTTCCTCCCAAACTGACTACACTAGAGTGAAACCAATGTAAAATGAAAATATCTAGAAATTACTAAACCCTCATCAAAGTTAATGAATAGGTAAAGTTCATTTACACACGCCTATATTTAAACTAAGGAAGCACTACAGTGAGGAAGGTGCAAACTACAACTTGTCAAGAGTTATTAATACAATTTGTGTTGTGGCAATGGAATGGTAAGTGAATTATGGACATTGGCTCCTATTTCCACAACACTTGGCATGAAATTCATTGAAAATTTATTGTCTAGTTCATGGAATCTAGATTTGTTGAAATCAACCTTCGAGGCACTTCAATATGCATTTGATCTAGTTTCCATGACTCATCATAATTATTTTAATGCATCGATCCTTCCTCATGATTGGGTCTTAAATGCGTTTATCTCATTGCACATTCCTTGTGACACTTATTCAGTGATCTACAACGAAGGAGGGTTCATAAATATTGTATCAATTTCTAGTGATACAACAAAGATGCATTCATTTAAAACCCTTGATGTCAGCATATTGCCACAATGGCTAGAAAACCCTCCAAATCTCATGTCATCCATCCATTAGGAAATCACAACACAGATAAATCACAAAATAAAAATTAGAAAATAGTCCACAAAACCTCAAAGTTAAAGTTTAGGCAATTTTTTTTTAAAGTCAAGCAAAATTTTACAAAAACTGGACAACATATGTCTCTAGCAGGGACATAACAATCAACAAAATCATACATATATATAACACATATACACCTACTATATAACCCTTCATTAATCCTTTTGGAATATATATAATACTTCAACAATCATTTAAATTTCAACACGTGGTTAATAATTCAACAATTCGTCAACCAAGTTAATATACTGACATACTCATACTAATGTATTCATCAACCAACCAATCATATTAATGTATTCATCAACCAACCAATTATACTAATGTATTCATGAATCGACATATGCATGGCCACCATACATGCTTAAAATCATGGGTACTAATGTTGAAGATTGTAACTTCAGAAGATATTCTTATTGTACTTTTATTGTATTATTGTTGTACCTACTTCGGGAGATGTTATTGATGTACTTGTTCATCTAAAAGTGTTGAAAGAATCAATGTAGACCTTATGTTGTAAGACGAGTCAATAATACCCAACATAAATATTATATAAACGTTATTTTGAGTCTCCCTAGACAAGTTGGCCTTGTAAGAGTATTAAGTTGCCCCAGTTAGAGAAAAAGGTCATACACATGACGTGTATAAATAGAGAAGGAGCATCTCTCATTTGGACACACAACTCACTCAAGCAAGTGTGCATGAGAGAGAAGAAAAATTTCATTAGAGAAGAGAAGAAGTTGCTTTTGTCTTAGGGGTTATCTTATCTTGGTTTGGCATTGTTATTGGTGACATAATATATACTAAATAAGTTCTTGGGTTGTCTCCCTTGTGGTTTCCAAGAGGAAATTTTTTGTGTTCTTTTGTGTTGTTATATTTTTATTTCTTTTAGAGATCCTATTGCTTATGGTTATGATAATAATGCTAATTGTTTGAAGATCTAATATAACCATTAAAAAATATAACAACTAATAACCACAATTGTTGACCCTAAAGCATCATTCTTATATGCTTGTAACAAAATACGAAAAAAAATAAAAAAAGGAATCACTCATCATTCATAATAAGCATTCAGACTAAACTAGTTAATCATAATGAAGTAGATCAAGCACATAAACATGATGGTTTACAATAGTGAACAACACCATAAAATCCTATTTCTTGGTTTCATCCATCTCCATAAGTACTCCAACATCTAGTCACCACTACTTCCATGACCTTACCTTACCATCTTGTCCTTTGTTGTAATATGTTGCGGCATTGGCTATAACAACCTAACCACAGATAGAACCCATAAGTGGAAGTGTTGACTACATAAACCAAGCTTCCCCAACAGGAAACCACCAATCGTCATCACACATCTAGGGGATTATGCTTAACACAGTCCTCCCACGACTCTAGGTTTTGGAGGATAAACAATGGGAAATGCCTCAACTTCCCCTGATAATACTAGGGTCAACATCGTATATTACCCATACCGTGCAATCACTTTTCTAATAGTTATATCATCAGACAATTACTTTGTACAAGTTGTGGGTCCTACATAAACTCATAGTTGTTGAGATTACAACATCATGAGTCATTCTCCAGTCTTGTGAGTAATATCAAGATAGTAGACTTGTGTAGTCCTACAAATATCCTCATATGATTGAGGTGGTGTTTTGTAAAGTCTTGTGAGTAATATCAAGACAGTAGGCTTGTATAGTCCTACGAATATCCTCATATGGTTGAGGTGGACAGTAGGCTTGTGTAGCCCTACGAATATCCTCATATTATTGAGGTGGACAGTAGGCTTGTGTAGTCCTACGAACATCCTCATGTTGTGAGGTGGTGTACTTTACTATGTAAAGTAGATATACCATGTGATGTATGGCTAGTCATGGTCAACAGGTGCTACAAGTCTCCTTTAGGGATAAGCTACCCCTAGACTGATTTACTTTAGCATGTGACTATATGACCCGAGGCAATACGTATGATCATAGATTTGGAAACGATCTTATGAGTATGATATGATAAAGATGATTATTTAATGAAAACACATATGGACCATGCAGAGATATTTAATATAAGCACAGAGAAATAGAGAGAACTCAAATTGTATATGTTGCCAACAAGTAAACTCGAATTGATTACATATTGGTTGAGTATTAGTTATGGTAAACAAGTTCAGTTAATTAAGGATTCAACTCCTTAACTTATGGAAGTGATTGTTGGAAATAAACACTGATGGAGAAGCACTAGTTCTGTTCGGTTACATTCAGTTCAGTTCAGTTACATTCAGTTATGTTCAGTTACATTCAGTTCAGTTCGGTTCAGTTACACTCAGTTCCATTCAGTTGCATGTAGTACCATTCTGTTCAGCTCAGTTAGAGTTAGTTAGTTAATGGAAGGCACATATCTTCATGTGGAAGATAATTATGGAGTGCCAGCTTGACACCAGATCAGTATGGGGTGCATGATTAAAGATGGATCAGTGTTTTAAGTGTTAACAAGTTGTTGCTACATGCAACCATTCTATTTTTTGTTGTAAAACCTAATTTGACTTGTTATTAAAGTGCTATGCACTTGGCAAGTTAGATACAGTGTTTCATTAGATCTCCTGTCTCTAGTGCTCTTGGTGAAAGCAATCTGCTACTGTGTTGTAATCATTCTCTGCTAATAATCTATCATACTCTAATATCGTTTGCTGGGTTTTTTTATCCTCTGAATCAGTAGAGGGTTTTCCCAGGGTATATTTTGTGTTCTATGGTTTGATTTATGTCTTTGGATTATTGATGAGATTTATATGCACTGTTATTATGAATTAAAGTGTTAAAGTTCAAGTTTCTTCATATTTTGCTCAATCACTAACATGGTATCAGAGCAAGGTCGTGCAAGAGCTTAGTTTGAGCAAGCAACTAAAGCCTACGTGATCTTGAGAAGTATTGAGCAAAGAGCTTGGCGCCATGGCATCGATTTCCATCCAACTGGAAGACCAGTTTGAAGATACTTCCAAATTGAAGGCAAGAGTGTGAATCATTCTTGAGGATAATGATCTAGATGTTTACTTGACCTCAGTGAGTGAGGACTCTTTATGTAGGGCGAATTAAAGAGCAAGTCAACATGCACTATTTTCGTCACTTTTCAGGAGACAAATTTCATGGAGACGTTTTGATCAATCCTTGCGGAATCAGACAAAACGGTTGAAAACCCACTTCCAAAATTGGTCGATTTAGCTTACTTGCAAGAATATTTCAAAAACTCGCAACTGTGTGAGAGATACGATCAGGTATTTGAAGATGAAATTCTCAGAATTTGTGTTATGGCTGTTTTCTCAAAGTGGACCAATTGATGGAACAACCCCAAGAGTTGTAAGTTGGATACTGTCATTATTAATTGGATCTTGTGTATAATGAGAGCCTCATAGAGTTGAGATATCATCCAAAGAAGAGGATGATCATTGGAAGAAGTTTTCTTTGAAAGAAGAACATTCGCTTCGGGTTGCATGGGATCCAGTTTCTCCATGCAGAGATTTGCTACCCCCTACATGCATTCAAATTTGCAAAGAGATCAAGACTGAGGGACTACAATAATCTCCACAAGGAAGCAAAAATCAAAAGGGAGCATGCAAAACAATAAAAAGATAAGTACCCAAATTTTTTATTATATGCTACTTAGATCTATATGCTTTTGAATGGTTTCATTAAAGCCATATAGAGGATGCATGATTGTTCATAAGATATGAATATAGACCATGCGTGATTATTTTATAAAATATGAATATAGAGGATGCATGATTGTTCATAAGATATGAATATAGAGCATGTATGATATTTTATAAAATATGAATATAGAGCATGCATGATTATGAATATAAATGATGCATGATTGTTTCATAAAGATATGAATATAGAGTTGCATGCTTGTTTCATAATTATAGAGATGCATGATTGACTCATGAGATATGAATGTTGGGCTGCATGATTGATTCATGAGATATAAATGTTGGGATACATGATTATTTAATTATCATATGCTTTTATAAAATCAGATTATGTTTTATTACAATCTGTATTCCTGGACTTGGAATTGTGTTTAGCATATACATTGTTGTTCCTATCTTTATTGGAATGTTATCAATCTCATGAGTCCAAATTTTGCGAGATGATATAAAGACTGATATAAGAATTATGTAGAAATGATACAATGTTGAAAACATCATTCATAAGACGAGATCTAGGTCAGCGTGATTGTTTCATGAACTGTGAACATAAGACTACATGATTGGCTAGATAGAGGGCTTCATGCTTACCTCATGAGATATGAACATTAGACTATATATTTATTTCATAAAATGAATTTTTGGACTGATATAGGACTGATATAGGGTTGCATATCAGTACATAAGATTATAATGGGTTATGATAAATCGGTTGGTCAATATATGTACATAACTAAGTAAATCTTTATCAGTATATTGAAAGTATTTCATGTGAATAAAATAGTTCTAACCATGAGAATAATTTGTCTTGTAGGAAAAATGAATATGCCATTACCTACAAGTAAAGAAGGACATGAATGTGGAGTCATTCTGAAGGTTGAGCCTGGAAGAGAACAGTTCGAGAGGTTCCTATGTCTCTTGGAAAGCAGACAAAATATATGGCTTGATTATATTTTGATAGATGTGAAGACTCTTGAAGATATTTTATCTTATTTAGATTCATGTGTCAAATAAAGAGCTTCATATATATCTGAGCATAAGTCTCTGTGATGGAGAACCCATATTATGATTCTCGCATTTTGCATGGTGAGAGGGATTTGCTAGTCTCACTAGCTCACGAAGAACAAGTGTAATTGGTTGATGTACCTTCTGTAAAAAAAGGAGATATGCATGATGCTCATATTCAAAAGGAAGATAAGAACTGTATTCAAGAATATTGTTATGATTCTTATGATTAGTGGTGTGGCAGTCACCAGACAAAGATTTTCCTCAGTTAAGGAAAATGTGCAGTAAAAGAGCTTGAAGAGTTTCAGGATGATGGACTGCAAATCCATGGCCATACATATGAAGGTAAATATGAAACTATTCTTATTTCATATTTGGAGGATCTCAAGTCAGTTGAGATGTATTTGGTTAGTCACAGGTCCCAAGATCTGTTATGTACTTTGCAGTTTGTACATAGACATGTACAAAGCATGTGTTGTGGTACCTACTTGGTACAAGTGTATGTGAACTCATATATATCTTGATCAATGAAATAGAGTTTTAAAGATATATGAAATCTGACTAATATAGTGATCGAGGAAGATCACATGTGTTGCTCTAGATAGAGCATGTTGAAAAACAGTAAAGCTTTTGAGGGTTCTAGTTAGTTATATTTGAGACATGGTACATATCCATAGATGAGCAACATTGCCAACATTCTTACTAAGCTTCTGTCTGGGACAAGCTTGGTATAGTACATAATAACTCCTCTACTTGAAGAGGGAGTATTTATGTGTCTTCATGGGCAACATCAGATAAATTCCCCACTAGTTAGTCATCGTACATGACTTAGGCAGCCGAGGGCTGTGATAGCTTGTGGAGAGAATCCACATGAGAAGAGACATGGTTAAAAGTCTTAGAGACTATTTATAGTCTGGACTGTTAGAGAACAGTTACAACCTCTCGGAGAGGTAATTGGGGTGCTGCAAATATAAAGAGAAGGATCACTGAGAAAGTGATCATGACTTGAAGAACATTACATAATGGCATGCTCACAAAGAAATTCTCCAGATAACAGAAGATTCAAGAAGTTAACAAATGTTGAAGAATGAAAGAAAATATAAGTATTTCTTTCTGCATGTTATTACACATTTGTTGTATAATGTTGTATGAGATGGATTTAAAAAATCCATTGTTTCTAGTTTAGAGAAACTTTATTCTGGATTGGATCCAGATGATGCTACTTTGTGTAAATAGCCGGTTGGTCTTTGAGCAGACCTGTTACATTTTATGCTTACTACTAAGCATATGTTTGAGTACCTTTGAGGTACATTATAATAGGCTCTTTATTGTATTTGATACATAGCAGACCTATTATTTGATTGTGATATCCAACTATTGTTTTAGTCTGAGATAAGCGATATAATTAAGGCTAGTACTACAAAAGCTAAGTGTATTGCGGCTAGTACTACAGAAGAAAGAAGTATGTATGAAAGTACTACAAAAGCAAAATGTGTTTTGCGGATAATACTACATACTGAGGAGTAGTGTAGCTTGGGAGGCTACCGACTAGGGTGAAATACTTGAGCCTACAATCATTAGGTGTTAATAGTCAAGCTTTCTTGAAAACCTTATATGTGTTTTATGATAAAACATATTCGAGATGAAGTTTAACTTCATTGAACTCATGGTCATGAGTTCTAGTACATAGGTACTGATGAGCAGATTGCAAATTTGTGACAAGCCTCTATTTGTGACGAATTTTAAACACTTATGAGATAAGCTTGGTATGGCAGAGAATGTCTCCCTCACTGAGAGGGAGTGTTGAGATTACAACATCAGGAGTCATTCTCCAGTCTTGTGAGTAATATCAAGACAATAGACTTGTGTAGTCCTACAAATATTTTCATATGATTGAGGTGTTGATGTTGTAAAGTCTTGTGAGTAATATCAAGACAGTAGGCTTGTATAGTCCTACGAATATCCTCATATGGTTGAGGTGGACAGTAGGCTTGTGTATCCCTACGAATATCCTCATATTATTGAGGTGGACAGTAGGCTTGTGTAGTCCTACGAATATCCTCATGTTGTGAGGTGGTGTACTTTACTATGTAAAGTAGATATACTATGTGATGTATGGCTAGTCATGGTCAACAGGTGCTACAAGTCTCCTTTAGGGATTAGCTACCCCTAGACTGATTTACTTTAGCATGTGACTATATGACCCGAGGCAATACATATGATCATAGGTTTGGAAACGATCTTATGAGTATGAAATGATAAAGATGATTATTTAATGAAAACACATATGGACAATGCAGAGATATTTAATATAAGCACAGAGAAAGAGAGAGAACTCAAATTGCATATGTTGCCACCAAGTAAACTTGACTTGATTAGATATCAGTTGAGTATTAGTTATGGTAAACAAGTTCAGTTAATTAAGGAATGAACTCCTTAACTTATGGAAGTGATTGTTGGAAATAAACACTGATGGAGAAGCACTAGTTCTGTTCGGTTACATTCAGTTACATTCAGTTCAGTTCAATTACATTCAGTTACTATTTAGTTACATATAATTCTGTTCAATTACATTCAATTCTGTTCAGTTACATTCAGTTCTGTTCAGTTACACTCAGTTCAGTTTAGTTCAGTTCAGTTTAGTTACACTTAATTGTATGCAGTTACACTCAGTTCCATTCAGTTGCATGTAGTACCATTCTGTTCAGCTCAGTTGACAACTCAGTTAGAGTTAGTTAATTAATGGAAGGCATATCTTCATGTGGAAGATAATTATGGAGTGCCAGCTTGACACCAGATCAGTATGGGGTGCATGATTAAAGATGGATCAGTGTTCTAAGTGTTAACAAGTTGTTGCTACATGCAACCATTCTATTTTTTGTTGTAAAACCTAATTTGACTTGTTATTAAAGTGCTATGCACTTGGCAATTTAGATACGGTGTTCCATTAGATCTCCTCTCTCTGGTGCTCTTGGTGAAAGCAATCTGCTATTGTGTTGTAATCATTCTTTGCTAATAATCTATCATACTCTAAGATCGTTTGCTGGTTTTTTTATCCTCTGAATCAGTAGAGGGTTTTCCCAGGGTATATCTTGCGCTCTATGGTTTGATTTATGTCTTTGGATTATTGATGAGATTTATATGCAATGTTATTATGAATTAAAGTTTTAAAGTTCAAGTTTCTTCATAGTTTGCTCAATCACTAACAACAGTCACCCATAAATCATAGCAATGTTTGGTAATCACAATGTAAATCATTAGAAAATTAACATAATATTATCTTCCTAAAGTCTTCAACATTCTGGTCCTTGACACTTCATGAAATTTAATATCACATAGTCGATTTGTATGTGTCAGTTCACTAACCACATATATCTTATGCATAAACATAACTAATTATTTCATGTGATAATCTATATCACAAATGGAATTTAAATAAGCATGTACATTCCCTGCATTAAGTGAATTGTATTAGTTCAATATCTAGAGTATAGTTGCATTGGTATCCACATACCACGTTCCACATCTAATTTTCATTCTCATTCGACATCACATATTCATCACTATTGATATCATAAAATGGTAAAGCCATACACTATCTCCACATATGTAGGCTCAAAATGTTCACCTAAAATTAGTTTGAATCACTTCAACCAAGTCCAATACATAATAAACAAATGAATGCTAAAATAAATCATATTTATAGTTTTCATTATTGAAGTTAAAATCATGGGGAATTACATAGGTTAATAGCTCTAGGTTAAAAAATAGAAACTTAAGGGTCTACATGACTTTAGAAAAAGAAAAAAAGCATGGAATCCAAATTTTTGCTTTGTAATAAGTCATTTTATCGTAGTAACTTTCATTTTACTAAGTGAGGATTTTATTCTAATCGCCTTAAGAATGATGCTTTTTATTGTTAATAGAGAATATTATATTTGAGGAGATGCCCAAGTCCCCTCTGTTGCCATGGATTTTTTTGTTTTATGTTTTTCAAATAAATGTTTTGGAAGTTCTGGTGACATGGTTATGGAAGAAAAAGTAGATTGGTGACGAAAGGAATATTTTTTTTGTTTTTTTTACTCAACATGGTCACTTTCACCTTGAGTCTCTCGTGAATGCTCCCCATCTCTAGCATTCTTGACATCAAAACAAATAGTTTATTTGTCCCTATGAGATGTTATCATGTCTTCTTTGTCATGATTACCATATTTTTCAAAGATGTGATGGCCTCTAATTCTTTTTCCTCACACAGTTGTAAAGGTGATCTAACATTCTTTGGAAAACACCACCTTTCCTCATACTTGCAAGAATGAAATTCTCAGGACTAGCTCAATCAATTTCTATAGGTGGCGAGAAATTTTGGGGAAATCTTTGCTTCCCAATAAGAAATCTTTGAAGACACCTTTCTATTGAATTCATGTGTCTAATGTGGCAAAATGAACTTCAAAAATATCTACACCGAGGTAGTAGTGTATCCATGAATAGTGGACTCACATCAAGATAACTAGTTGAAAGATCTACTTTTTTCTTTTGTTCTTCATCATATCCTTCTTCAAAACCCTCTTCTTTTGCGTTAGGGTTTCTCCTGCAAACCTACCAAACCCTGGGCCGGCATATGCAAATTCACCAATGCTTTTATCTTTTATTTTGTCTCATCCACAACCTTGTCTTTTTTGCGTTCTCCTCTTTTTCATCTTCGATGAATTCCTTCACTAGTTTTTCCCCGTCCTCTTTGTGGGTTTTGAAATCAGAATCTCTAGTTGGTCGAACAAAATAACTAGTGGTATTGGGGTTTTCATCCTACATAACTACATCATAGATTGGACACACCAAGCAGACCTCTTCCTCATCTTAGTCCTCACTAAACCCTAAAATTCTCGTGGAGTCATTATCAATGGATTTTTTTATTATTATTTGAATGATTGGGGTTTTCCATTTCGAGGCCTCAAGTGGCAAGGGAAATTATTATGCTTTAGGATTTTTGTGATATCTTGGAATATGAGCTTGTTGAAAATATGATCAAGGGGCAATTTCTAATGCGTTTCTTCATGTTTAATCTGTGTAGAGAACTAAAAAAACTCGCAGGGAATCCGAGGTATAAGGCACAAATCACCATTGCCATTATTTTCAGTATCTAGTTCCAAATCTGACTCTTTGGCTATGTCTATTGTCTTTTTGACATTGTCTATTGTATTTTTGGCTTTTTTCCCCTATGTCTTTTTGGCAAAGTTACTAGCATACACATGGATCTAAAACAAAATTAAATCACCACAAGAAAACTCGGACCATAATTAAATCATACCTGAAAAACTCAAATTAAAATTAAATCACAAGTAAAAACTCATATCAAAGTTAAGTCACATCTCAGGAAGAAAAAAAACCTAGATCACATAGATTAGAGTTAAATCACCGCAAAGAAAAACTCAGATTGCACATATTTGAGTAAGAATTAATTATGGCCGAAAGTTTTGATACTCATCTACATGCAAAATAGGTTTGTTAGTGAATTTAGTTGTAATTTATTGGAAGTTTGAAGTTGGGTTACTTCAAGTAGTGTGAAGAATATTGTGAATTTGGGAAGCAATCATCAATTCATAGTTTATAAATGCTTTACAAAACATGCCCTTTTAGTAGGTAAGTCTTTTTTTAATTGTACAAGAGAAAAGGGGAAACTAATATTGAGCTTTTGGCATTGTGGGATGAGTAGGATGAGAGATATTTGTCAATGAATTTGGTTGTAATTTATTGGATCTTTGGGTTACTTCAAGAACTTGAAGAATGCTTTGAATTTATCAAGTCATGGTTTATAAATGCTTTACGAGATGTGCCCTTTAAGAAGGTATGCTTTTTTTAATTGTATAAGGGAAGAGGAAAAACTAATATTGAGTTTTAGGCATGGTGGGATGAAATATTAAACAAAGGGTGTTATGATAGAAAAAATACATACCTTCGGTGTTGATGTGCGTATTTATCAAGTCAAATGCTACATTAAACTTGGTTAGTGTTTATAACAATATCTATATCATTACTATTTTAGTATAGACATTACGAGGCTTAATGTCAACAAATAAAAGTAAAATACATGATCGTAGGTCACCCCTTATTGTACTCACATTGGAGTTGATTTTGTATTATATTCGAAGTATTTTTTTAATCTTGCTAAATAACATTTTGTATTACTACAATTTCCTAGAGGTAAGTCGAAATGAGCAAGA
The DNA here is from genome assembly GCA_001517045.1 of Pseudotsuga menziesii. Lineage (NCBI taxonomy): Eukaryota > Viridiplantae > Streptophyta > Pinopsida > Pinales > Pinaceae > Pseudotsuga > Pseudotsuga menziesii. Next base: position 90,882 of record LPNX010693362.1, read on the forward strand.
AGCACTAGTAAATGAGTTGGGTTTTCATTAAATTATGGGGATTAACAACATCAATAAACAAATGTAAAATTAGATGATGGAATGTTACCCCTTATTTTGATATATTTTAGAACCATTATTTTCTGCTTACTAAATAAGCTTTTATTCATTATAGTTACATTTATATTACTTCAACGAGAGGTGAGTCAACAAGATGATAAACATTAGTAAAAGTATTAAGTTCTCATATAGATGAAATCCATGTTCAAATCCCATTTCTACTAAAAATGAAAAATATGCTTTATGTTGGCATGTTTTGCCCATGATTCAAACATCCAATGTGGCCTTCATAATAATTCTCCTTTATGGAAACAATGTGGTATGATTTAACCTTTGCCTATTGCATTTGAGAGAAAAAAAAGCAATCATTGCGCTCATGTGACCACATCTATAAAAGGAATTTTAGCAAAGAATTGGCATGTGATCTGCTTATACACAAAATGTCAACCTCAAATCTACTTCTAACTATGTAACCATGAATCCTTCTACCTTATTGTAAAGTTGCTAAAATATTGCATGTAGAAAGGTCAATCCTTGTTGTATTAACATTAGGTTTTACATATGTCATTTTCATTTGATTGAACAACAACAGTTTTTTTGGCATGTCCATTTTGAGAAAACCTCACAGTCATAAAATTCTTAGATGAGACGACCCCTCTCTTTATGGTGTATTATCAAGAAAGTGAAAGCCATACACACACCCCTACAGTTCACATACATTATTACAAGAAAAATGACAATGTAAACTTTTGATTGAAACCCATTTTTGAGTATGTAATCATAATTCCATTTTCCTTCTTTTTGCAAATCACCTAAATATGCACATGCATAGAGCATACTTAATATGGTAACTAATCTAAGAACCACACCATCAAATCACATTTAATTAAATAATGTTATGGCCTCGTCGTCATGTTCATTCCAAGCATACCCCACAGTCAGTGTCTTCCATGATGCCAAATTTATTTCATGCGTTTTATCTAACAATCTGTACTTGCAATATTCCCCAACATGGAAAACAATTCTAGGAGTGAATATCAACGTCAATGCATTTTCCAATAACATAGTCATGGATCAAGTTACCCATTTCAATTTCTCATTATCAAGTACAAGTGATGAATACACTAGCAATGGTGAATGGGTTTTAATGCTCGAAAGATGCATTTGATGAAATATTGGAAATTCCTCAAGGGTATAATCATTCTATGCGTGCCTTGTAATCATGAAAGTGTAACACCCCTCAATCACATATCTTCAATTTTTTTAGGGGAACATACCCAAGTTGTAGTATAGGTGCAGGACACACTCTTGATGGCCATACGAGTAGATCCTACCCCCGCACAATAGTATTAGATTATGTAGCTTCATATGCTTATAATAATAGTATTTATAGTAAGGCTATTAGGATTCATAAGAACATAAGTTAAGTTAATTTAATTTTATTAAATTAAATACGAGGTTATTGGAGAAATATAACAAAATAATAAATATTACATATTTATCTAATTAAGGGGATTTTTGCATGGGGGAATATTGCATAGAGGACATGTGTCCTGAGAGGAAGAGCTCAGGGAAATATTAAACGAGAAGGAATGAGAGGGGGAAGGGGTCTCTTCTCCTCATCATTTTGTTCTTGGGGGCTTGGAGGAGAGAGGGTTTTTTGGAGGCAAAGGGATGGTTCTCTCGCTTGTTATTGTTGAGTGAGGGCTTCAGGGCTCTCAGTCTATCGCTAGGGGGTTAGTTTGGAGGAGAGTGGTTCCCCACACATGGTTTTCCTAGTTTTTTCCAACTAAGGTCAATTTGTTGCTTCTACAATACCTTTACACGTAGTCCAAAAGTCTCGGCTTAGCTACATCTTCTTCCTCATCATGTTGGTTCTTTGAATTGGGTTTCATAGTTTATGTGATAATTATTTGTTTCATTTGTGGTCATTCGTGATATAATTGAATCCCCATTTGAAAATTTGTCATAAATATTACCATTACTATTACTATTACTATTAGTGTTATGGAGTTGCAGTTTTTTTTGGAGTCGTACATATGGTATTAGAGCTAGGTTTAAAACCTATGGGTCTCTGGTATCAAGAATAATCGATGAAAATTTTAAAGAAAATTAATGTTTCAACACTAATATAGAGCCAAACACAATACACTGATTAAGACACACATAGACAAAGACATAGAGAGATAAGGCAACTCTCTCATCGAGAAAGAAAGGGAGGAATAAATGGAAGCCACAGTGGCATAATGAGTTGAGTGTATCCTTTCCTTTTCTATTTGAACAAATAGGCCTACTTGATCGCATAACTCATCCTATGCATTATTTGTGTTATATTTATTGTACCTTGTAATAAATGGAGGCCACTGTGACATAGTGATTTGAGTGTATCATTTCCTTTTGTATTTGAACAAATAGGCCTACTTGATTTCATAACTCCTCCTATGCATTATTTGTGTTGGATTTATTGTACCTTGTATTGGATTTACCTCAATGAACCTTTGTGTATAAGGAGCTCTCTAGCTTGCTCACACTATTTTATCGGTAGATTTTGGTGTATTGTTTTTTTGGTATATTTGTGATTAATTTCTGGTGATTTTTATGCCTTTTAAGTAATTTCTATAAGTTCCTACATTGCTTTTTAATTCTTTTCTATCGACTTTCCATGTGCACTATTTTTGTTAATGTTGATTCTAGTATAGATAACCTGATCGTTTATGTTAGGGTTTAATATATATATATATTTTTTTGTGTCAGTGTGTAAATGAGATTAGTCAGTCACTGGTTGTTGTAAAGGAAAGTTTCCTATGGCTAGGGTTTAAGAGGCCATCAACATACTAGGGTTGAAAAGGTGGATGCATATAGTTCTGCAAGTATATATAAGCAAGATTTAGAGATAAGAAAGGTCCACACCTGATTAATTGAAGGCTAGTCCAAGCTTTCTCTAGCCCTTCTCCTGCTCCTCTTCCCCAAGAGACCTGCAAAACAAGTTATACCTTCCTCAAACCAAATAGACTATATGAAAAGAGATTATATTCAATGAAACATAAAAACATAATCTAATATATAACATCATATAATCACAATCAGAGATTCAATATACAAGACACATTGATTTGGGAAGAAGGACATCACATCTTTATTAATCTTGAAAACAAGTACAAATATACCTTCTCTTCAAGTTCGGCACCTCACGAAACCTTGATTTGGTTCTGTTGCTTCTCTTCTCCAAGGAACTCAGCCTCCAAGCTTTGTAACATGAGGAGAATGCTTCTAGGGCAAAGGTGTGGGCAAAGAGAGCTCCAAATCCTCCAGCATAACAATGCAAAGGTTCAAGTCTCCTCTCATGGACCTCCCTACCTCTATTTATATGCTTAATGAAGAGTTAGGGTCGAAGACACAGTAGTTAGAACTGAAGGAGTCAGTTGCATAACTACCCAAACTACCCAAATTTCGAAATACATATTTTTTGACATTTTTTGGAGGCATACGCAGGTATTATATATAGACAGTCGTGTACGTACACGGGTTTCCTTAAGGAAACTCGCATACACATCAAAAAACTCATTTTTATGGTACTTTTGGGCATTTTCAGACTTTGGTGTCTTCTGGAAAGTTTTAGCTAATAGAAATATCTTTCCAACGGTGTAGAGATGAGGTCAAACAGAGTTACAGAACTCCAGATACGGGTCGTCCAAGTTAGGTGTTTTTTCAGTGACTTTTAGTAACTTTCATGAAGTGTCGTCATGGAAGTGTCGACATGTGACAAAATCATGGGAAAGTGGTCACGGGCAGAGATGTGTCATTTTGAGCTATAACACTGGTTGGACATTTTTTGCATTTTTGGTGATGAAGTGGCCTTTAAAATGGATTATGGTTGATGATTTCCTTCTTTGGGATTTTAAGATTTCACCATGCTTGAGCATAAGAATAACTATCAATGCTTGAAAAATCAAGGGGATTATATATCCCATTATCCTAACCTACAGTAATCTTCCAAGAGGGCACCATAATGAAATTTCAAAGAGCAAATGAACTTCATACCATAAAGAAATGGAGTTTCTAGGGCTTGAACAAAATAATCCTTCACACTTGTTTCCCTCAAACCCTAGGCACAACGAGGTATTTATGAATATGTAAGGAACAAGGGCTTTGTCCCTTCATGGAGTCACGATGTGAGCAAAGATATATTCAAGTACTTGCACTCACAAACTGTCATCTAGGAAAAGAGTCTTGTGCTCGACAACAATGCCAAAATGTTGGTCCATAAATCATCACCCTAAAGTGCAAGGCTTCACATGATACCCCTTTTTCTTCTATCTAAAAGGATAAGTATAAACCCCAACTTGCACCCAACCAACATAAGTCCAACCGAGTGGAATGAGCACTACATGAACATGTGAATGTGCAACAACAACAAAAAATAGTGATTTAAACCTATCACAATACCTCACCCAAATAATCGTCTTGTCATCGCATCCATGAAATCTATATTGCAAGAATATGTTTTAATGTGCCACTCAATAATGGAATCCAAATTACCAGTTGATCACAACAGATTGGGGTGTTTTTACAATCTTAATTATGGGGTATCAATAACTACTTTGGGCTCATTAATTTCCAAGAAGATTCCTCTGCTTATGTTGCTCCTACATGAATTTGGAAAAGGGGGTGGGTTTTTGCGATATCTCCTTCTCTTGCCATAATATTAATTCATTTATACCCACTCATTCAATTTCAAGATGCAAGCACTTTTGTTTCAGTACCCAAATTTCATATATGATCATGACTAAATATCTTGCAAAGGGAAATAACTAGGATGTCTATGGACAAATGCTATCGGAACTAATACTACTAATATAAGCCATGCAATAATCCCACAATGGACATGTTTTTCTTTGATTTCAGGTTCATCTATGTATTGCCAAAAAACTTTAATTACAAGACAATCTTATAGAGCTTATACTAGTAGGTTTCTTTGGAGTGCTTTTGAAATAGTTAGAACAATCCAATTTTTAAGCAGTAATTTTGAATTTTGAACTTTACAGGACTAACTTCTAGAAAACCTCTTTATGTTTGTATTACTATGTTGTACATTGGTCACGACAACTTTTTAATACAAAGCATAACCATCACATTTGTTTTAAACATTCACACAACCTTTGAGACATTATGAATAAAATATTCAATGGCTTCTTATTTATGCTCTAGCAATTTTTACAAAGGGTGAGATGTACACTTTCAACAAAGACTTTGTGTATTCTTACTCACTAGCAACATTTTGCAAGTTGCTTCGATCATAGATACCCTTCGCTTTGTGGACAAGTTCTAGATTTGTTTCGTCCTCTGATCTATGAGCAAACTTTGTCTTTCACTCTTCTATTTTTGTTCTTTCTTCTTCCCAAGATGCATTTTTTCCATCTCTCATTGGTGTTTTTTTTCATCAAGCAAGCATTCATTTCCATAATCCTACCTTGGAATGCCAACCATCAAGAAATTAAGAGTCACCTTTTTAAGGCCTTTGACCTTCAAATTTATTGTTGACTTCAAACATTACCAATGATTTACTTTTCTACAAAGTTTGGAGGGTGTATTTCATATCAACATCTCCAAAAGGTTATGTTGGACATGGTGCTTCACACCTATGTTAATTGCTGCAATATTGGGGGTATCGCCCTACACTATGAGTGAATAGAACCTATGAATTCTTCTACACAATCTTCCTAGTCCATGCAATCTTTAAGATTCAATAAGGGGTGATAGCATAAAGTTGGTCAAGGTGTTCATGAAAGGAAAGATCACCAACACAATTGGCTTGCAACTCCTCCACCAAAATGACAAGTGCCTGTGAATTGTCTATTCCATTTCCATTTTAAATATGGCACCTAAGGTAGCTATGCAAAGAAATGATGGCTAGGAGTCTACTATTTGATATGTTGAGTAATCCATTCATCTCATCTTCTTATCAACTTCATTTATGATTACAAAAATACGTGGTCTTTTTATTTGTGTCCCAAGGCAAGACTTTATTAGTTATATGGTTATGTGCTAAATGGTTGGTTTTTAACTGTGGTAGGTTCACTTTATGCCCAAGTGGTAATTGTTTTGAGTCATATGCACTTACATAGTTATAGAAGCTATTAAGGCATCTTAGTACAACATGTTTTAGCTTATGACAATTGCAATGCAAACCACTATTTGAGCTTATTCAAAGAGCATTTTCAATTATCATTCAGCTTCCCCAACCCACTTGCTAAGTACATCTTCTCATTTCACATAAACAAGTTAACCTTCTGTCTTGCCTTAGTTGTTGCACATGCCAAATCCCTTGCAATCAATGCTTTCCCTATTCTAAGAGGGACACATAATAAAACACTCCTTAGAGTTGTGATGTGGTAACTGGAAAAGAAATCAGGATAGAGAAGAGGGGAATAACATTTATTTTAGTACAACAATCTACTTAGAGAGATTGTCAATGTCATCAAATCCCACTATCTCATCAACCTACAAAGGTTGAATGTTAGCTCCACCTTTAGAACTAGTTCTTCCAGTTTGTGCCCCTGCAACTCCTATACCAATAGAATCACCCTGATGGCCCCACCAAAAAGCTACCACTTTCACTCCCCATGCACCCCATGCAGTTGTGTTATTCATGTCCAATCCACCAAAAGTCTATGGTTGGCCAAAGCTTCTATTTGCACCATGCATCAAAGATCCAACTAGACCCGATCCATCTCATCTACAAGAAGGGAATCATTCAGATAATCTATCCTTTGAGCATGATGACGCTTATGCACCCGAGATCCACCTCGTCTCACTTCACGCCCATTTTTGTTCCCATGCCTTGATGTAAAACTCTACAAGGGGGAGAATGCAGTAGCTGTTTCTCTTTTTTTTCATAAGGAAACCACCACACTTCAGTACAGTTTTGAAGAGCATATCGCCTTCTCCCTTCTTGTTCTTTACCTTCCTCACTTTCTTTATCTTCTCCATCTCTATCATCTTCCTCCTTTGAAGATGATAGGAGGTGCCACTTCCATCAATTCTTCTGCCAGATCGGACTGGACTGTTCATCTTGACAATTGAGGTTCAATAAGTTTGTCTATGCATCCACCAATCACCTGACTTTAATACAAGTAATATTGCTATTAAAGGTGAGACTTTATATACCAATAAATGGGCCATAAAAACAATAGATACTATAGGAAACACAATTATAAAAAATAACATACCATCAAATCTGCATCCCCTGTGTTCTTATTATCTGTGGCATAATCTTTTAGATTGACAATAACTTTTGTTTTTCTAGTAGAACGACATAAAGTGATTGTACGTGACTGCAATGATTTATAAGTTTGTCATACAAAACATTCAAAAGTGTCTTTTCCAAAGAGAAACAAAGTCTACTAATGTGTTTATTCCAAACCTGTTTGTTCATGTTCTTTGCCTGAGTTAATGGAGCTGCAACTGTCTGGAGGAGTATATCTACAGTTGCATGACAATTCATTAAGGATGATACATTGCGTGTGATTGAAACATCAAGTACTAAATACATTATGTTGAATGTCAATTCCTTCCATGGACGTACCACTAATTCATAGAATAATATTGTTAACATAATTGCATATCATAGGCATAATATAATTTGAAGATGAACTACACACACCTATTCATAATAATAAGAGTCATGTTATTTCAAACCAAGACACGATGATCCTTTAGTTTCCAATGTATTGAGTTTCTAGACTTTACAAATTGTCATAAAGTGTAGAAGTGTTGGTGAGATCACAACTCTATTCTTTAATCTTTTTCTCATTTTTTATGATCGAATTTGATTTCATAATGCCATTTTATGGGCATCAAAATCTCTATTTTTAATTATTCTCAATTTGTAACAATTTTTTAATAATTCTCGATTTTTGTAATTTTCCTAATAATTAAAAAAAAAATGATTACATAACTGAACTTTGAAATTTAAAGTAGTTGCTCTTTCTTTAATTCTAATATGATTTCAAAAATAATTTAATTTGTGAAAAGAAAAGTGGAGTTTGAACTTTGAGTTATGGGCTTCGATCATATTAAAATAAATTTGAAGTTAAGTTTTTTATTTGTGAAAAGGAATTGAGCTTTGAACTTTGACTTATGGGATCATAACCTATTAAAATAAATTTGAAGTTGTTTTTTTTGTTTGTGAAAAGAAAACTGAACTTTCAACTTTGAGTTATTGGATTAAAGCATATTAAAATAAATTTGAAGTTAAGTTTTTTATTTGTGAGAAGAAAACTAAACTTTGAACTTCAGTTAAGTATGTTCTTCAAAATAAGATGTCCATGAAGTCCCACTCTCCCAAAGAGCTTATTGACTATTTAAGCAAACAAAGAAAAATGTGTATCAAAATAAACTAGTGAGAAGTCAAAAGTATGTCATATAAACCATGATTTTGGGGTCCTATGTAAAGCACTGCACATTGGCAAAGCTGAAATTCAACTTTGGCTTCTCTATTTCACAATACAACATTGAATCCTACTCAAGTTTGATTCTTTATCTTCGTACTTTTGACATAGAATAATTTTGCATTGTACCATATTCTTCCAATGCTTCCAATTCATCTGAATCATCCTCCATCAAGGCCTTCTTGACTTAAACCTCAAATGGTAAGAAAGTTCCACCTACTTCCTATACATATTTTGGAGGACACTAACCTTTGTACCTCCTCATCATCAAAATGAGATAGCTCCTTCAAACCTTGACCACATTATCTAGGAACCTCCAGTTGAGATATTTCTCAGTTTTTATAGTTCTTGAGAGGAGTCCTTTCTTCTTTGGGACTCCTAGCTCTATAGCTTTTTACTTTGACCTCGAAAGTCTCATATGTTTTCATAGGAGTTACACTCGCATTCCCACAATGTATTTTTCTAACATACCTAGCAGTTCCTTTGATCTATCTATGGTCCCTTGTTCGACAATAAAAATTTCTCTTCTCTTCTCTATTATTAGAATAAACCGAGGAGCAATTTGTTTTTAGATGTCCCATATGTTACGAGATATGATGAAGGTTCCATTTTTTGTCCCAAGACTTTGCAAGGCGGGGGGGACTCATGCTACCCTGATCAGAGATCCCTAGCTTCATGTGTCCAAGATTCTATTATCCACTGAAAAAATACTTTCTATCCAAACCCCATCAAGATCATCACCTCCTTTTAGTGTATCTCAACCACTAGAGGTGGTAAGCATCAAACAAACTCGCCAACTTCGAATCCTATTGGTGGCAAATCAATGACACAACCAACCTCCTTCCTCGAGGCCAACATACACTCTATTTTTATGAGACCTTGGAGTCAGACCCCCTCCCACCAAATCATTGAACAATCAACCTTCCATCATGAACTTTTTCCCCACAACCTCAAATGTTACAAGAGAGGGATCTTTCCGATCCAAAGCTCCTTCTAGGATCAACCAACCAAGCCCCCTCAAATCCAATTTGTCCCTGAAGGACATCATCAAGTTTTGCATTGGTTCCCTCACAATGATAGAGGATGTTAGGGATGTTTCTTCTCTCTCCATAATAGTCATTGCACATCTATATTTGTATTCTAGGCATCCTCTTCTTGCACATCTTTCCTTCCAATTTTGGTCTTATCCTTAAATCTTTGGATCATATAGAGTAGATACGTTTTTCTTTTCTCTCGTTTGCTTTACATAGGAGTGGCTTGTGCAATCTAACATTGTATCAACATTCTTGTAATTAACACTCATTTATTAAACATTAATAAAATGATCTCACCATATTATGCTTCCATTGTTGAATTGAGTTAAAGCTTCACATCATTTAGGGCTTAATTTTTTTTTAACCAAAACGATTAATTTTTTTTTATTGATAAAGAATATATTGGGCTTTCACCCAATTACAAATTGTTCCAAAAAAACAAATCCTTGCATCAAAAACATCCGTTATCAAGGAATGGGATACAATGGACACGGTCCTTCATTAACTCTCAGCATTCTAGGAGGAAGAAGACAACCCTGATTTGCTTTGGTATCTGCCAAGTTATTCAATTCACGAAGAATGCGATAAGAATTTACTAAAGCAGAATCTATCAAAATGTAATGCAGCCTTTGCATGATCACATTCAAACTGGGATTGTTGAACAATGAGTTAGCAATTTAAAATTTTAATGATAATTTCAAAATCTCCAAATATTTGCAAGTTATTATGTCCCGCTTCCTGTGCAAGTTGACATGCTTTAAGAAGAGCAAATAATTCTGCCTGATTATTTGTAATGTGTCCTACTCCCCAACTGAAATTGGTTTCTAACTTTCCGCTTGGATAGAAAATCAAGCCCCTTGTCCCTGCTTTCCCCGAGTTTCCTTTTGATGCTCCGTCAAATCAGGTTGAGACTTTATTTTTGGTTTTCCCCCATTCTGAAAATTCATTTGCTGAAAGTTTGACCTGCCAAAAAGGTTTAATAACAGGCTTGCTAAATCCAATCTGAGAATTAACCACTTAATTCGTTCCAAGCCAACTGAGTTCAACTTCTAATTTGGTTCCATCAATTTTATGAGATCCAACTGCTTCAAGAAGAAATGCCTTAGCTTTGGATGCTACAATTTCTGGTTTCTAAATTTTGTTATTAAAGATTAAGTCATTTCTAGCCAGCCAAATTTTCCACCAAATAAATTTTGGAACGGCTTGCCAGATTTTCCTCCATTCATGACTAGACGGAAGGGTACCCGGATATCTTGACTACCAATTTTTAAAAAGCATGACAGGTTTAGCATTAGCAGGATCAAAAGAGTAAGGCAGCCCACTCATTAAAAGTGCCCAAACTTTTTGAGAAAAACCGCATTCAACAAAAATATGTGTTGAGGATTCAACAGCTCTATGACAAAAGTAACATCTGAATGGTCCTAAGAAACCTCTTCTTAGTGAGTTTTCTCCAGTTAATAATTTCTTATGGATTAAAGTCCAAATAAAGAAATTGATTTTTGGAAAGCTAGGAAGATTCCAAACCAGCTTCCAAAATGTTGCTTTGAGGGAACAACTGGTGGTCCTAGAATAGTTCTGGGAAGAATCCTGTAAAAGTTTGTAACCAGCAGCTGCAGAGTAGGAACCACTAATGCCCCAGCCCCACGAATCTTTACAAGAGCGATGAACTAGAGCCTTGCTAGCCAATTTGTCCATCAACGATTTCTGGATAGCAAAGGAGTTTGGGAGTTCACGATCTGAAATGACTGGAAGGGACCACGCATTCCAGTTTCCTTTAGCATCCCAAAGGCATATATTAGCCAATCGAAAAATTCCTTTATTAATCAAGCAAATCTTTATCTCATAGATGGAAATTTTAGAATTTAAAGGAGCTTGTCCATTGATTTTATCGTCCCACAGCAGGGTCTGTCTACCATTGCGTGGTATTTGAAAAAGACGCTGAACACAAAAATCTAATCCTTTCCTGCATAAATTCCACGAATTCAAACCTTTGGGGGCATTTTCCATATTCAGATTTCTTAGATTCCCTCCATGAAGGTATTTTTTTCCAGAAAATATTACTTACCGGATGTTTTTTGTTAGAAAACAGCTGCCATAGCAATTTTCCTTGCATTGCTATATTCGACACTCCCGGGTCTTTAATTTGCAATCCTCCATCAAGAACGGATCTCTTTACAGTTTCCCATTTAACAAGATGCATTCGGTTTTGATTTCCTTTGCCACCTCTCCAGAGGAAATCTTTGATCAGTTTGGAGATCTGATGCATACTCCCTTTTGGCGCTAGGAGAAGAGAAGATTGATAAATGGGAAGAGATGAAAGAACTAACTTAATCAAAATAACCTTTCCTGCCTTCGTAAGCCAATGACCACCCCACGAAACAATCTTTGCCTTAATATTTCTAATGATACCCAACCAAAGAGAAGGGTTATTTTGACCTAGAGTTAATGGGAGACCCAAATATTTTACCTTGTCCCAAGAAACATATCCTTCAAAACCCAAAATCTGGGAAATTTTTTCAACTTTAAATTGATCTACATTCCATCTAAATACTGCACTCTTTCTGTTGTTGATGAGTGCCCCTGAAATAATACAGAATTCATGCATAATTTCTGAAAAGACTCTTGCCATTTTTAAAGAAGCCCCTCCCAAGAGTAAAGTGTCATTTGCAAAAAGTGCATGGTTAATAGCTTCAACTCCTACTGCTAAGATAATACCTAGGATAATGCCATCATTTTTCCCTGCTGTTAGATTTTTGCTTAAGGAATCAGCCATGAGAATGTACAAAAAAGGCGATAGAGGACAACCTTGACGAAGACCCCTGGAAGCTTGAATTTTTTTTGCTGGTCTACCATTTACTAATGGCGCTATCCAAGGATTGTTAATGTAAGCTTTTATCAAATTTATGAAGGTAGAACTAAATCCAAAAGAACGGAGAACTGAGAAGAGATAGGGAAGCTTTACCCTGTCAAATGCATTTTCCATATCGAGTTTGATAAGCATGCCCTTCTCCTTCCGATGAAAGCTGGAGTGCATTGCTTCCTAGACTTGTATTACATTATCTAGAATATGCCGACCTGTTACAAACCCGCCTTGAAGAGGGGAAATCAATTTCCCAAGCAGAGGTTTAAGTTTGTTGGCCAAAAGCTTAGAAAGGATTTTATAGGAAGCATTGCAAAGGGAAATGGATCTAAATCGATAAAAAGAAGAAGGATTGGCTTCTTTAGGAATTAAAGCAAGGAATGTGGAGTTTGTGCATCCACCCACTTTGGCTTTAACCTGAAATGCTTTAACCATCCAGTGTATGCTAAGGAGAAGCCATCAGGGCCTGGGGCTTTATCCGGCTTCATGGACCATATAACATCAATAATTTCTTGCTCAGTAAAGGGCTTCATTAACTCACCGTTTTCTGCCTCACTCACCAAACTAGGAATGTTGGACAAAAAATCAGAGGCTAAATCTGAGTCAGAGGAGCCATCATCCCTAAAAAGGTTCTGAAAATGCTCTTCAGCCATTTGTTTAATTTGAGAAATTCCTTCTCTAGACAAGGAGGATATTTCTGATATATGGTTTTGAGAAAGTCCGACTCTACATTGCTTGTGGAAAAAAAAGGAATTCCAATCTCCAGCTTTCAGCCAAGTACTTTGAGATTTTAATCTCCAGTATTCTTATTCTTGCCTAAAAGCTTGGAAAGAATTGAATTGAGATTTTTGCTCTTTTTCTAGCAAGGCGGGAGTAATTTATGAGATTTCCATTTCCAATTGGATTTTCTCCAATTTTTCCAAAGCTTCTTTCCTTTCACTGATTGGAGATTTTTGAGTGAGTTTGACCCATTCTTTTAATGCAACTTTGGTATTTTTGAGCTTCCTCTCCCAAACAAAATTCGGCGATCCTACAGCTGGAAGATCCCAAGCCATATTTACAGTACTCATAAAACCATCTCTGTCTTTCCACAATGGACTGAACCGAAATGGAATGGGGCCAAGGTCCTCTTCATCTTCAATTTGCAGCAAAATCGGCTTATGGTCTGAGGTAATCTTTGGCAAGATGCTGGTGGAAATGAGTTTTTTAGCTAGCAACAAAGAACTCTGCACCAGAAAACGATCCAATCTGGCTGAAATGTTTGCTGCACTAATTCTATTGTTTGACCACGTGTGTCTTTCTTGTTTTGGTTTAAAATCGATCAGCTCCCACGTTAAGATGAGATTATCCACTACTCTCAGCATTGGATCTCTCCCATAAACTCCTCCAGATTTCTCTTTGTCATTCAAAATAATATTTAAATCACCTGCCACGATGATATTTGAGAAAGAATTAGCAGCAAGATAAGCATCCAGCATGCTCCAGCATTCACATTTTTCCAAGGAGTTGACCGACACGTAGAGGTTGAAGAGACAGAACGATTTTTGACTTGAATTATGTCGAAGTTTTGAAAATAACCAATGCTGCGTTATGTGAGATTGTTCCATAGTAAAGACATTTTTTGTCCATAAAGTGGCAATTCCACCCATTCCTATCTTCGATTTCCATTTCTTGCTGATTGTGGATAGAAGAATATCTTCATCGTTTTTTGTCTCTTGGAGCAGAAGAACGTCTGGAGAGACCATTATGATAAGATCATTAACAACTTCAATTTTTGACGGATTGCCAAGCCCTCTGCAATTCCAAGAGACGAAGTTCATTATTTGACGGAAGGGGGAGGGCCTCCTTTTAAAGGTCTAGCCCAGGTATTCCTGCTTATTGACATCTTGATAGTGGGTTGATTTCCTTTCATCTTAAGACGCTCGACTTCTTCCTCCCGAACCATCTTATGGGATTTTCTCCCTTTTTTGGAAGACCTCTCAAGGGGATCTTCATTGGATGAGCCAGAATTGTCCAGAGGTTTCTTTTTTTTTTGCCATTTCTGCATATGTGGGAGAATGTCCTTTCGCAGGAGAGTTGAGAGGCTCAACTGAACCTATGGCTTCTTCACTTAACTGATTGTGAGGTGTAAGGACTTCTCCCTCTTCACGCACTAAGAGCACTTGTTCTTCTGGTATGCTAAATACTTCAAAGTTGTTTTGAGATGATATTTCCATCATTGCTGCTCCATTTTCTTTTTGTTTCTGTCCGAATGGTTTGTTGCTCGTCCCCACTTCTCCTCTTTGTAGCTTAGCTTTATTTCCTTGTTTTCCTGAAGTGTTTTTTTGAACTTGAGTCCATTGATCTCCCTTTTCTTTGATAGCTTCTTCCTCATTTTTTTTTACAAGATCTGGCAAAATGCCCATATCCATGACAAAATCTGCACTTAAAGGGAAATTGTTCATAGTCTAGCTCTTGCACATGAGACCAATCTGTTACTTTCAGATTAATAGCTTCAGGAAGCCCTACCTCCAAGTCCACTTCGACACATATTCTGGCACATGTATATTGATCTCTTTTAACATCCTTGTCTATGTATTTCCCTAGAGTGTTTCCTATAACTTCTAGGGACCCTAAGTTCCAACAATGGAGAGGTAGATGCGGCAACCGGACCTAGACATGAACATCAAAAGGGACATCTTGATTCAGGTCAAAGTCAGGAGTCCATTTGTTCAAGTAAAACTCTTGAGGACCCATGAAATAAGGTCCATTTCTAAAGATTAAGTCTCTATCAGCTGAAGTTTCAAACAGAAAGAGATAATAACCCTTACCTATCAGGTTATTGGAAATGCCCTCTAAGATGAGAGGCTTCCAATTCCGTTGAACCCATGCTTTGATTGTCTTGGGGGATGGCCGTAGTCATGTGAATTGGCCAATGAGATCTCGATCAGTAATGCTTAGAGCTGTTCGACACGGTTGATCCATTGGGAGGTCTGCCGTAGGAATATTTTCAATCTTCTTAACGAATGACTGTTGGGATTGAGATAGCTTCCACTTGCTACTTGAGGCTGCCAGTTTCCTAAAGGCATTGAGATCAGGGGAAGAGGAGAGGCCCCCTCCATCTTCCATGACCTCAAAAAAGAGACTAAAAAAAACTCAAAAATAGCGAGCAAGAAGCTCAGCCCAATGATCGAGAATCTAGTAAAAAGGAAGGATGATCCCAGAGCAGAAAGAACACCCTCCACCAGAATAAAATGCAACAATCAAGAAGAGTCAGATCTATCCAAACGCATCAGGAGAAAGGCTTCAGAGAGACACCACAGAATCCAGCCCAACAACAAACGCCGAGGCCTCCAAAAAACTCCACAGAACTAATTAGCAGGCTGTCCAAATGCCTAAAGGATAGTCTAAGGAGTCCAGAGAGAAGTCCACCTAGCGCATACACCGAGTCCTCCTGAAATACTAAAAAACAGAGACAAAAATCGTTCTAGGGGGGACATCCAGAAGCGCAGACTTCACCAACACTTTCCAACTCAATTCTTGGTCAAGAAACATGCTCATTCTAGTCTCGATCAGCTCAAAGAAAGGAGTCTCCACCAACATCCTTAAGCTGAGAGCCTAAGCGTGAAGAGAACTACAAACGATACTCCACCAAGAACACCACAACGACCCACCGACTGGAGCTGCAAAGAACAACCAGAGAGACAGGCCGAAACCACACTGTTCAAGCTTGAAGGTTTTTTAAAATTTTATTGGAGCGTAAAAAATCACCATCTCCTAATCTTTAGGGCTTAAACTTTCACCCTACTTTAAAAGACTATTTTTTTTTCACTTACTAACATTTGTATCTCTTTATCTAAGCTTTTGTTTGTTTGTTTATTGTAGATATCCTTAGTACTATCATAGCTATGAAAGTGTATTTTGAAGTTCTATTAACCTTTTTTTCTCAAATTTATGGACATAAAGATAACATTATCTTATGTTCTCTATAAAAAAAAAAAAAAATAGAAACATAAAATTAACATTATCTTATGTTTTCTTAAAAAAAAAAAACGAAACATAAAAATAACATTATCTTATGTTTTCTTAAAAATAAAAAATAAAAAACAAAAAAAAAACATTATCTTACAATGGTTTACTATTACACCGTAGTAAAATAAAAGCCAAAAGCAAAATGGGCGAGTGAGTGGTTTACTATTACAACGTAGTAAAATAAAAGCAAAAAGGTCAATGTGTCATAAAAGCAAAAAGCAAGAGGGCGAGTGAGTGGTCCATGTGTGAACCAATGGTCTTCCATGTGTGAACTCGAAATCTCTTTTGGCGAGTGAGTGGTCGATGTGTGAGCCAATAGTCTTCCATGTGTGAACTACTCGTCGATGTGACCCGATCGTCCATGTGTGAGCTGGACGTGGAATCTTTACTAAGCACGCCACTCGTCGATGAATTGGATAGCCGTTGTAGGGTTGAATTCCCGCGGACATTAACGATGGGCTGACATTTGATTTCGGATTAGAAACATTTGATTTCGAATTTGAATTTGAATTCGGAGCAAGAAAGGGCAGAGGGCAAGTTCTGGAGTCCATTCATTTCATTGCATTTCATTCTTTGTGTTGTGTGTTATTGAGGCTGAGGCAGAGACATTTCAAATTTCAAATGAAGTAAAACTTCATTCACCCTTTGGACTGATCAGACACACAGTCGAGATCATTACGAAGAGGTAGAGAATTGATCAGACACATAGTCAAGATCATTACTCAGAGGCAGAGGAATTGGAGCGCCTGGATTTCAGAACTCTGTGGTGGAGGAGATATCCAGCACTTACTCGACCGGTATGGCAATGACATTCTTTCCGAGGGACAAATCGCCATAATAATTAAATTTCTTGTGCAATCCCTTCAATACTGCCATTCACAGAGATGTAAAACCATCGAGTATTTTCACAGACATGTAAAACCATTCACAGAGATGTAAAACCATCGAGTATTTTCTTGAGGTCAAATAATCCGGACTACTTTTCATGGCTTTTTAGACTTAGAAATTTTGATTTATCAATTTGGAAAGGTATGTTATCTAAATGTTCTTGGAGATTAATTAGTCAATGTTCTTCTGTGTGGCAGGACACCTTTTGATGCCCAGAAAGAGAGCGCCACGAGTGTGTACGAGAAACTACAGAATACAGAGGTAGATGTTGCTAGCGGTGTATGGAGCTCCATATCTGATTCTGCAAAGGAATTGGTTCTTGAAATGTTGCAGAAAGACAGCACGCACCGACTTTCTTGCTATCGAATATTGAGTGAGTTATTATTTTCTTTGGATTTTGTTGATATGCAAACCTTGTTTGTGAATAGGAATTAAGGTCTTGTAAGTGCAGTGTGAGATGGGTAGACGCCAAATCTGTTCCTGTGAATTACCTTCCCCAGAGGCAGAGGAATGATCACAAGAGGGAGAGAGAATGTGATCAAAGCCAGTGGTATCAGAGGCTCTACGAGGGGGAGTCTCATCATCTCCCACAACACCATACCCTCCAACACCCACTACTCCTTCCTATGGTACACCGTTTTCTCCTACAACGCCATGAACCCCAGATGACACTCCTCCTGCCTATACTGGAGGAGCTCCCCTCCCTTCTCCATCAACACCAGAGTATGGTGTTCCAACGGTTGCCTCTCCTCTTCTGGACTATTCTGTGCCTTCTTCTCCCGATGGGGCTGGGTCTATCCCTCTGTACCTGATTTATCACCTCCTGTTCTTGGTTCTAGGCCAGTCGTTGGGGATCCTGGATCTACTCCAGGCACCTGCAGGTAAGTTCTATTGCTCTATATTCCTGGAATATAGAGCATTCTCTCCAGATCCTCGAAGCAGAAAATATGTAAACCTAATCCATGTTGTTCACATAATATTTTGGTTCTTTGTAACTTATGTGTATTATAATCCTTGGAGCTTCATATCATACATGCAAATGAGCTGAACAGGCCTTTTGAAACCCTTTGGATTTTGAAATCTGTTGTCCCCAGGGAGTATCACTTAATCATCACCAGAGCTGATGAATTATTTATTCCATCTTAGGCAGAGCTTGGAAGATCCAGTAGCTATTCTTCATGTGGTTTGCCTTTTGGCTTCATTTTGGCTACAACTGACAAGTTCCAGCTAATTTTGGTTCCAACTTGAGAGTATTTAAATCTTTCCTAAAAATAGATTTTGTGGTTGACATCTGTATAGCTAGTTTAACAGGTTTACTTTTTAACTAATAAAAGAGACGTGTTTCTCTAGTTTCTAGTAGCAGCTTGTTTTGAAGTTCTTATCACTTGTTCCTATCCTGCTTGAAGCCATAGCTCATGTAAAATTTTGAATAAAGAAACTACTTATGTAGAAATTAATACTGATTAAATATAGTGCATCCAAAAGGACAATGTTTAAGCTTCTAGATTTGTTACCAAATGACCTCCCTAGGAGCTATTTCCACATGGAAATGCTTTGGAAATGTATTGGGTTTTTAAATGTACCTGTAAACTCATGGGAGATCTATCTAGACGTTTCCCAAAAATGGAAAGTTCTGTGATGTTTTTAAAGCATTTCCTAAACATTTTCCATGCTATGCTATTGGCACCATTCTCTTTCCTTTCACACTTGTTTTGTACAGTCAATGTTAAGAAAAACATAAATGCAGCAGAGACCGATACATATATGTTAAGAAAAACATAAATGCAGCAGAGACCGATACATATATATTCTAGGTATCTATCCTAATTCTTTTTCAATTGTCTTGTTCCTTTCTGCTCTTTATCACATTCCATGTACTCAATGCCAAGTTTCCTTCGCTTTGTCTTCTTTACTATTATACTCAATTATGGGACTTCAGAGGCATCTTGTAGTTGTACTCATAATAACAGACGAAAAACACTAACAGTAAAAACAGTAACAGCTATACGGAAAAAATGTTGTATTAAAATTAAAAAATAAATTTTTGTTGTATTCAAAAATTAAAAAATAAAATTGTGTAGACCTTATCCTTATTTACCCCTTCCATAATGGATCATGTCTCATATAAGCAACAAGGCCCAGCAGTGTGTATTAACCACTGAGGAATGTACACCTTAATTGTGTGTGTATGTGTTACTACCATTTCCCTGTTTCTTAAAATTTTAAGAGTGTTGTTTCTGAAATTTGTACCTATTTCATAAACTATACTCAAATAGAGTTAGCTTTCTACCCAACCATTTGCACCGATCGGACGACCTGGCTCGCGTGAGCTTTCACATCACGCATTGTTGGTCGTCCGATCGGTGCAAATGGTCGGGTAGAAAGCTAACTCCATACTCATTTCCTCATTTAAACTTATTAAGTTACAAAGATATTATATTAATGTCCACAAATGAAGAAAACATGTATAGGTCAATGAGAATAAAAACACATAGCAATAGGAAAATAAGTAGTGCCTAGGGCATCTCCTCCCTAAATCCGAGATAAAATAAAAAAATTAGCATATCATAGCAAGAAGTAGGTGGGACCCATTATGGATAAACTCTCTGCAAAAGAGTATGCGTAGAAGTGAAAACAAGCAAATTCCACAAAAGAAAAAGAGTTGCCCATAACACAATGAAAAGCTGAAATACAAGAGTTGGCCTTAATCTAAGTCTAGGTCTTAGGAGGAGCTTGTAGATCCATCTATCATTGTAATGCTGCTAATACTAAGCTTAATAAACTTATCAGAAGAATGGCCAGGACTAAGCGGAGTCAGATTCATTACCTAGGAAGAAACCTACTAGGTCTATGTGACTTAAGAGTTTGATTGCTACAAATAACAAATAAGGACCACCTTAAAAATATACATTTCTAGGTTAAATTTTAGGAAGATTAAAAATCAAGGAAAGATAGAAGGGTTTAATCAATGCAGGAAAAAGCCAGAAAGGAATTTAAGACAACGGGAATTAATGTTCAAGATGGGCAACAACTGAAACAATATTGAGACATATAGCCATAAATAGCTACAATGATTCCCTTTGTGACTTATCAGGTTTAGCTCTGACTCATGGCAGTTTTCGTTTCAATCATTCTGGATGACTGTAATATGTTTGTACTCATTGATGGTCAAGTCATGAGGTGATGTTCAATATTTGACTCTTCCCTGTTTTGTTAAGCATTCTATGCGTAGATATTTGTCAGAACTATAGTTTGCTTATCTTATTTTGGCTTTACAAAGTGCTGCAACACATGAAGGATGTACTTTGTATCATTTTCTTATGAATATAAAGTACAGTCTTTTTCTTAGAAAAAATAACTATAATGAAGAAAGAATCACATTGACCAACCTATTACAGACAAGATAATTTTATTAATCTCCATAAATGACCAAGTTATAGGTCAATGGGACTAGAGATTAAAATAAGAGACCACTAAACAATGGGAGTATTCGAAACAGTTCTAAAGCTAAAATGTTATCAAAATATAGGAGATCATATACTTAGAAATATTAGGAAAAGAAAACAAAAGAATTTAGTACGTCAATTGATCACATTTATAAAGGATTTCAATGCCTTTTGTACGTGTATAAATATCATCCATGCAAGCAGGTTGTTTTAAGTCGTTGCAGTATGGTGAATTCCCTACGAAACTTTTACAAGATATATACCCCCACCTACGACTTCTTAGCCAAAGGGATATTTCTAGAGTGCTGTAAAGCTGGCTATATTGCATTGTGATATACCCATAATGGGGAGTTCCATAGAGATGTTCCCATTTGAGCCTTTTGTTCTTGACCTTTTTGTTTTTGTCAGGCAATACCACCAATTCTAAAAATGCAAAAGTTCCATTTGACTTTTCTTTAAACAAATCGTTACATGCATAGTTATATTGTCCACCAAGAAACTCTCGAAGATGTTTAGAAGACATTAAATATCAACAAATCACCAACCCATATAACTAGCTAATTAAACTAAAATATTCTTTGATAATATATATTATTCGTCTTGTACTTGGGAAAAACTCCACTAATTTTCTAAGAAGAAGGTAATTGTTCCCTGCTGGTATATATAAACTCATAAAGTGCCCAAACACATTTTTCATTAGGCTAGCCAGTCAAACTCACCAACCTGTGAAGAACTCAATGACTACTAGTTAAAGTCTGGACTGTGAGGACTACTGATTCTAACTTGTTGTGGGTGACTCAAACTTGATGGAAGCAAGTTTGGCTCACCAATGGGTTGGTATATATAATCTCGTAAAGGGCCCAAACAAGTTTTTCATCAGGCTCAATATTCACACTCGCCAACCCATGAAGAAATCGGTGAATACCATGGTTGTTTAAGTTTAAAGATGCTATAACCAGTCGCCAACATTTGCTCTTGGATGACTGCAAAGGTTTGAAGATGCTTCCAAATTTCTTAGATAATTTAACAAATCTCTAATACTTCTAATCTGTAAAGTTTTGGATGACAGTCAACTGTTTTGTTTTTTGTATTCATCATGTGGTTTTTTTATTGGGAAGTTTAGTTTCTTTGCAATTGATTGGAATTATTACAAAGCCCTTGGTACTTTTTTCAGAAAAAAATTATAATCATAATTTTTTTTTGCAAATGAAATCTTTGCATCTTTTCAAAACATTTGAGCTTTTCAATTATGGAGAAATGTGTCCCTCCCGTAGTTGTTAGTATAGTCTTCCTTTGCTTTCTCCTTCCCACAATTTATTCATGTCCTTTGTTTTACAAAATTTCGTCATAATTGGTTGCTTTAGAATTAAAATTTATATTAGTTCTTAAGTTTTTTTGAGCTTTGAATATGGTCTTCTACCAGCTATGTTAGTATTTTAGAATTCATGATTTTGTTTCACAGGACTAGAACTTAAGGTAACTGGTCTTGAAGAAGGCTATGTAGGATTGTTCATCCGATTGCTTGGCCTAGACAATGATCCACCTGACAGGGATCAAGCAATCAAGACACTTTGGCAACATTCAAATGGAGGAAAACAGTTTGTTGATGAGATTGTCAAGTTTGATGGTAGTGTTATTCTAACTATCATCCTTCTCTCACTAGATATGCCTTCAACTACAGAAGCAGCTACAAGCCTTTTACGAAATATTTCTTCAATCAATTCGTACAGGACACTAGTTTCCAAAGCTAGACAAGTTGAGGAAATTGCCGGTTTGTTAAATAGACTATCTTTAACTAGAAGATGAACAACATCCTTAATCACTGAAAATGTCCCCCAGCTGTACAGTTGCGTCCTCACTCCTCTAAGGCACGTCTCAGCTGATCCGGTATCAGTCTGACTCTAACTGATCACTGTTGATGAAATTGTCATTGATGCCAACATGGACTTGCAATGGCCCCACAGGTTGTCATTGATACCACCAAGTCCCTCTTGCAGTGCACAAGTATGGATAATCCCAGTACCCTCACATCCAGTGCCTTGGAGCTCATACAGAGATGGCTTGTGCCTTAAAGCACCTTGTACCCAGTTGACAAGGTCCCTATACCCACAAGGTTGGATCTTGGAGCCATCACCTTGTTGACAATGTTGAAGACCCTAGAGATGGTGTTGAAGCCGTTGTGGATGAAGAAGAAACCCTAGATGGGTTGGAGAAGCATTAATGATCCATTTTGTGGTCATTCATGCTCTGATGGTGTCATGGTACCCTAAAAGAAGGCCTGGAAACCCCATAGGTGATGTAATCATGGATCTTCACCCTTGGAGGTTCCGTTACATGGTTAAGGTGGTTGAAGAAGCCCATGAAGTCTCCTGCTTGATGAACAAACCTTGAAGAGGTCCTTGGACCCACAAGTGATGGTTTAAATGTCCTTGTACTCTTGATGAAGTTGATATGGTCATAGATGACTTGATGAAGACTTGGAACCCTTGATGAAGATCTTGATGCCCTTGCGCCCATAAACCCTTACTTTCTCTACTCTCATTTCGGTAGTTTCCTCATTGGTCATCGTGTGAATGCCCGAATCCCTTTAACTTGTGCCTCTTGGGTAGGGCATAAGTCGACATAACTTCTTCTCGGATTGAATTAGTCATTGCTTTCTTTAATCTCATTCCTAGGTAATTCCTTACTCTAGGTCGTTCTCTCGAGTAGGGCCCGACTCGAGTTGACATGTTCCTAGATCGAATTACTCATTCTTCCATTGTTCCATTTCTTTGTTTTAATATAGTTATCTTGATTATCGCATCCAGTAGACTGAATCTATGGGGTCGATAACTCAACAACTCTTTGCTCTCATTGCTTTCCTTCGCTGAAATTTTAGATCATCTCTAGTGTCCAACATTTTCCTTTCCTAAATCAAGATGGTGGTTTTTCGAGAAACTTTTGTAACATGTGTAGGTTCATTGAAGCAAAGTAAAACTTCTAAGAGAGTTGTGGCAACTATTCTACAACCATGTATATTTAATACCTATATCAACACTTTTTCAAGTTAGTTTTTTAGCAAACTGTTTTAAATAAGTATTTTCGTCTCCAAATTCTTTTTCTCTACAAAATGTAAGTTAATTAGTGCCTTTTCGTTCTATCTCTGCGAATGTTTCTTGTTGTTGTTGTAAACATAGGTGAGTGTTCTCAAAGTCTTATTCGGGAGCGGGAGCGGGGGAAGAGGAAAGGGAGTATTCCCATGCAAAACATGTATGGCAATTACCATCATTTTCATACCTCAATCGGTTCCAACATCACTAGCAAATGTAGGTGACTACTGTGGAGCGCCCATCAACCCTTATTTTCTCTACTCTCATTTCGGTAGCTTTCTCTTTGGTCGCTGTGTCAATGCCCGAATCCGTCTAGGTCATACCTCTTGGGTAGGGCATAAGTCGACATAACTTCTTCTTGGATCGAATTAGTCACTGCTTTTTTTAATTGCATTCCTAGTGAATGTCTCACTCTAGGTTGTTGTCTGGAGTATGGCCCCACTCGAATTGACATGTTCCTAGATCGAATTACTCATTCTTCCCCTCTTTCAATTCTTTGCTATCTTAATTATCGCATCTTGTAGACTGCAACTATGGGGTTGATCACTCAACAACTCCTTGCTCTCATCGTTTTCTTTCGCTGAAATTTCATATCATCTTTAGTGTCCACCTTTTTCCTTTCCTAAATAAGGCTTCTAGTTTTTCGAGAAACTTTTGCAGCATGTGCAGGTTCCTTGAAGAAAAGTAAAACTTCTAAGAGAGTTGTGGTAACTATTCTCCAACCATGTATGTCTAATACTTATCAACACTTTTTCAAGTTACTTTCTTAGCAACTGTTTGAAATAAGTATGTTCGTCTTCTAACATTTTACATCTTCAAAATGTAAGTTAATTAACTCTTCTTCGTTCTATCTCTGCTAACGTTTCTTGGTGTTGTTGTAAACAAAGGTGAGCATTCTCAAAGTCTTCTTTGGGGGCGGGAGCATTCCCATGCAAAATAGGTCTTGCGATTACCATCATTTTCATACCTCAATTGGTTCCAACATCGTTAGCAAATGTAGGTGACGCTACTGTGGAGCGCCCATCAACCCTTACTTTCTCTACTCTCATTTCGGTAGCTTCCTCTTTGGTCGTCGTGTGAATCTCTGAATCCCTTTAGGTCATATCTCTTGGGTAGGGCATAAGTTGACATAACGTCTTCTTGGATCGAATTAGTCACTGCTTTCTTTAATCTCATTCCTAGGTAATTCCTCACTCTAGGACGTTCTCTCGAGTAGGGCCCGACTCGAGTTGACATGTTCATAGATTGAATTACTCATTCTTCCATTCTTCCATTCCTTTGTTTTAATATACATATCTTGATTATCGCATCCTGTAGACTGGAACTATGGGATTGATCACTCAACAACTCTTCGCTCTCATCGCTTTCCTTCGCAGAAAATTCAGATCATCTCCAGTGTCCACCTTTTTCTTTTCCTAAATCAAGCTTGTATTTTTTCGAGAAACTTTTGTAACATGTGCAAGTTCATTGGATCAAGTAAAATGTCTAAGAGAGTTGTGGCAACTATTCTACAACCATGTATGTTTAACACCTATATCAACACTTTTTCAAGTTAGTTTCTTAGCAAACTGTTTCGAATAACTATTCCCGTCTCTGATTTTTTTTTCTCTTTAAAATGTAAGTTAATTAGTGCTTCTTTGTTCTCTCTCTGCTAACGGTTCTAGGTGTTGTTGTAAACACAGGTGAGCGTTCTCAAAGTCTTATTTGGGAGCAAGAGCGGGGGAAGAGGAGAGGGAGCATTTCCATGCAAAACATGTCTTACGATTACCATCATTTTCATACCTCAATAAGTTTTAACATCGTTAGCAGATGTAGGTGACTCTGCTGTGGAGCGCTCATCAATCCTTACTTTCTCTACTCTCATTTCAGTAGCTTTCTATTTGGTCGTCGTGTCAATGCCCGAGTCCCTCTAGGTTGTACCTTTTGGGTATGACATAAGTGGACATAACTTCTTCTTAGATCGAATTAGTCACTGCTTTCTTTAATCGCATTCCTAGTTAATTTCTCACTCTAGGTCGTTCTCTTGAGTAGGGCCCGACTCGAGTTGTCATGTTCCTAGATCGAATTACCCATTTTTCGATTTCTTTGTTTTAATATACTTATCTTGATTATCACATTTTGTAGACTGCAACTATGGGGTCGATCACTCAACAACAATTCGCTCTCATCGTTTTTCTTCTTTGAAATTTCAGATCATCTCTATTGTCCACCTTTTTCCTTTCCTAAATCAGGCTTGTGGATTTTTGAGAAACTTTTGTAACATGTGCAGGTTCATTGAAGCAAAGTAGAACTTCTAAGAGAGTTGTGGCAACTATTCTACAACCATGTGTGTTTAACACCTATATCAACAATTTTTCAAGTTAGTTTCTTAGAAAACTGTTTCAAATAAGTATCTTTCGTCTCCGAACTCTTTTCCTCTTAAAAATGTAAGTTAATTAACTTTTCTTTGTTCTATCTTTGCTAACGTTTCTTGGTGTTGTTGTAAACACAGGTGACCGTTCTCAAAGGGTTCTTAGGGAGCGAGAGCTGGAGCGGGGGAATGGGAGGGGGAGCATTCCCGTGGAAAATGGGCATTGCGATTACCATTGTTTTCATACCTCAATGAGTTCTAAAATTATTAGCAAATGCATGTGACTCTACTGTGGAGCTCCCATCAATCCTTACTTTATCTTCTCTCTTTTCGGTAGCTTTCTCTTTGGTCGCCATGTCAATGCTCGAATCCCTCTAGGTCATACATCTTGGGTAGGGCATGATTCAACATAACTTCTTCGTGGATCGAATTAGTCACTTGCTTTTTTAATCTCATTCCCAGTGAATGCCTCACTCTAGATCGTTGTCTAGAGTAGGGCCCGACTCGAGTTGACATGTTCCTAGATTGTGGAGCGCCCATCAACCTTTACTTTCTCTACTCTCATTTTGGGAGCTTCCTCTTTGGTCGTCGTGTCAATGCCCGAATCCCTCTAGGACGTACCTCTTGGGTAGGGCATTAATCAACATAACTACTTCTTGGATTGAATTAGTCATTGCTTTCTTTAATCGCATTCCTAGTGAATGGCTCACTCTAGATCGTTGTCTTAAGTAGGGCCCGACTCGAGTTGACATGTTCCTAGATCGAATTAGTCATTCATCCCATCAACCCTTACTTTCTCTACTCTCATTTCGGTAGCTTCCTTTTTGGTCGATGTGTCAATGCTCGAACCCCTTTAGGTTGTACCTCTTGGGTAGGGTATAAGTCGACATAGCTTCTTCTTGGATCGAATTAGTCACTGCTTTCTTTAATCGCACTCCTAGTGAATGACTCAGTCTAGGTCATTGTCTCGAGGAGGGCTCGACTCGAGTTGACATGTTCTTAGATCGAATTACTCATTTTTCCATTTCTTTGCTTTTAAATACTTATCTTAGTTATCGCATCCCGAAGACTGCAGCTATGGGGTCGATCACACAACAACTCATCTCCGTCATCTCTTTCCTTCGCTGAGATTTCAGATCATCTCCATTGTCCTCCTTTTTCCTTTTGTAGTGAAGACTTCTGGTTTCGTGAGAAATTTTTGCAACATATGCAGGTTCATTGAGGGAAAGTAAAACTTCTAATACAACTATCTCAATTATTCTGCAACCATGTATATCTAATAACTATCAACACTTTTGCAAATCAGTTTCTTAGCAACCGCTTCAACTAAGTATATTCATTTTCCAACTTTTTTCATCTTCAAAATGTAAGTTAATTAGCTCTTCTTCATTCTATCTCTGCCAACGTTTCTTGGTGTTGTTGTAAACACATGTGAGCGTTCTCAAAGTCTTCTTTGGGAACGGGAGCAAAGGAAGGGAAAATGGAGCATTCCAATGCAAAACAGATCTTGCAATTACCATCATTTTCATACCACAATCGGTTTTAACATCGTTAGCAAATGTAGGTGACTCTATTGTGGAGCACCCATCAACCCTTACTTTCTCTACTCTCATTTCAGTAGCTTCCTCTTTGGTCGTTGTCTCAATGCCTGAATCCCTTTAGGTCGTACCTCTTGGGTATGGCATAAATTGACATAACTTCTTTTTGGATTGAAGTAGTCAATGCTTTCTTTAATCACATTCCTAGTGAATGGCTCACTCTAGGTCGTTGTCTCGAGTAGGGCCTGACTCGAGTTGACATGTTCCTAGATAGAATTACTCATTCATCTCTTCTTCCATTTCTTTCCTTTAAAATAATTATCTTAGTTATCGCATCTTGTAGACTGCAGCTATGGGGTCGATCACTCAACAGCTCCTCGCTCTCATCTCTTTCTTTCGTTGAAATTTCAGATCATCTTTAGTGTCCACCTTTTTTCTTTCTTAAACCAGGTTCTTCGTTTGGTTGATGGTGAAAAGCCCGTAATGGGCTACTTGTATGAGGCCATGGATAGGGCCAAGGAAGCTATCCATCACTACTATGAGGACAAGGGGGAGGTGGGACTCACAAGACGAGCTGAACTATGGAGTGTGATTGATGAACGATGGAATAATACTCTCCATCGTCCCATTCATGCAGCAGGGCTCTACCTCAACCCTGCTTTCTCTTATGCATGTGGCTTTCAGTTTGATGCTGAGGTCATGGATGGCTTTCTCCAGTGTGTTCAGAGGATGGTGTTAACTCCCTCTGAGCGCGCAGAGATTTCTAGACAGAGGGAGATCTATAGGATGTCATGTGGCACTTTTGGCTATGACATGGCTGTCCAGGATAGAACCACAAGGATGCCAGGTACAATTTGTTTAAAACTTTCAAATTT
>LPNX010693362.1:120333-137513 GCA_001517045.1 Pseudotsuga menziesii
AATGTTGTTGTTGCTTTAGCTGTTAAAAAAATTAAAAAAATGTTTATTTTTGTATTTTTTAATGCAAAACGACATTTGCCAATATTTTTCGATATTTTCGCCGTTGCTGCCGATAAGTTTCATTCCGGACCCCCGGCGATATATTCGCCGACATGATATATGTAACTTTGGTTTGAACACAAGAAGGCAGCTTATCCTCCCATACCTTTCAGACTGGAAAGCTATACATTTTCAAAGGTTAAACAAACTGCTGATTTTGTACAAGAATTGGAGCACTTTCACTTTGGGGAGATGAACTTCCATAGAAATGATTCCCAAAAGAAAGTTGCAGAACATTGCAAGGAGGCAAATGTTCAATTTGAATATACAAACTACTAGGACGAAGACGAAGAAGTTTTCAGGAATGCAAGGAACATAACTGCATTAAAGAGAAGATTCAAACAAAAGATCACTACTAAAGGCGGTAAGGGCCAAATTGAACAGAAGAAAGCTGATGAAGAGGAGGCCAGGAAAAGAGAAGAGGATGCTAGGAGGCTAGCACAGGAAGCCGAGGGTTGGCTTAAGAGTGAAGAAGAAGAAAGAAAGAAAGTTGAACAAGAAGCAGCAAAGAATGCAAAGAAAGCTGCAAAGAAGGAAGAAGAAGAAAGAAAGAAGGAAGAAGAAGAAAGAAAGAAGAAAGAAGATGAAGAGCTGAAGAAGAAAGAAGCTGAAAGTCTGAAGTTGACAGGATCCACAACAAACCAACAAACTTTTGACCTAGCAGACATTCAAGAAGTACAGAATCAAGATGGTCCTGACTCTCAAGAGCCTGCTACAACTTCTAGCAACAATTTAGGGCAAGTTGTTGTTTCTGAATTGAGGCTGATACCTTTTGAGCAGAAGAAAGGAGAAGAAGTCCCAGATTTTAGCACCATTTTTTATGACAGAGAAAAGAAGAGGATTGTAAAAAGGACTGAGAAGAAGGTTGAAACAGGTGGACAATCAGGGATGATGGTCACTGATAAAACCTTGGTGCACGGGACAGATAAAGATCCAAGACTGACAGTCAGAGCTGGAGCACCATTAATCCACGCCACTGAAAACAATGTGGATTGACTAATGACAGACCTTGAGCAATCAAGGAAAAATGCAGCTAAATTAAAGGACACCCTAAGGAAGGAGAGGGATGAAGGCAATAGATTAAAGAGAAAGTTTGAAGACATGCGAAATGAAGTGAAGACTTCAAAAGCAGAACTTCAGTCCCTCCAGGAAAACAAGATGACTTTGGAAGTTGCCATTGAAAAGACGGGAAGTGATGCTCAGAATAACCTAGCAGAATTACAGAGGTTACAGCAAGAATATCAGGAGCTGAGGATAGAAAGGGATGGACTCAAAACAGCATATGACAATCTTACTGCAGAAAAAACCCAGCTGCAAAGCAAAGTTGGGGAGTTGGAAACACAAAGGGCTACCATGGAGGAGAAAGAAAAGCAATTCCAAGCATAGGCAACAGATTTTGAAGGACGAATTGCTTCATTAACAGCATCATTGAAAGAGGCCGGTGAACAACAAACTGATATTCAGCCTTTTAAAGAGCATGTCCTAGCCCAAAGAAGAAAAATACACCAGCTGCAACTGTCTATTGAAGAGGAAAGATGCAAGATCTTGCAGGTAGATAACAGAATGGAGGAAATTTTGGAGACTACCTCGTATTTTGTAGATAGGTCTCAGGACATTTTGGAAGTCCTGACTGGAAGGATAGAAAGGATGGAAGCCAATGCAGAAATGCTTGCAGATTTACCAGCCAAAGATCAACAAAGCTTTCTTTCGCTGAAATTTCAGATCATCTCCAGTGTCCACTTTTTTCCTTTGCTAAATCAGGCTTGTGTATTTTCGAGAAACTTTTGTAACATGCGCAAGGTCATTGAAGCAAAGTAAAACTTCTAAGAGAGTTGTGGCAACTATTCTACAACCATATCTGTTTAACACCTATATCAACACTTTTTCAAGTTAGCTTCTTAGCAAACTTTTTCAAATAAGTATTTTCGTCTTCGAACCCTTTTCCTTTTCAAAATGTAAGTTAATAAGCTTTTCTTCATTCTATCTCTACTAACGTTTCTTGGTGTTTGTCATAGGTGAGTGTTCTCAAAGGGTTCTTAGGGAGCGGGAGCTGGAGCGAGGGAATGGGATGGGAGCATTCCCATGGAAAACAGGTGTTGTGATTACCATCCTTTTCATACCTTAATGGCTTCCAACATCGTTAGCAAATGTAGGTGACTCTTCTTTCTTTACTCTCATTTCCGTAGCTTTCTCTTTGGTCGTCATGTCAATGGCCAAATCTCTCTTGTGTAGGGCATAAATCGACATAACTTCTTGCATTGAATTAGTCACTGCTTTCTTTAATCATTTTCCTAGTGAATGGTTCACTCTAGGTCGTTGTCTCGAGTAGGGCCTGACTCGAGTTGACATGTTCCTAGATCGAATTACTCATTCATCCATTCTTCCATTTCTTTGCTTTAAAATAATTATATTAGTTATCGCATCCTGTAGACTGTAGCTATGGAATCGATCACTCAACAAGTCCTTCCTCTCATCTCTTTCTTTCGCTGAAATTTTAGATCATCTTTAGTGTCCACTTTTTTCCTTTCTTAAATTAGGGTTACGGTTTTTCAAGAAATTTTTGCAACATGTGCAGGTTCATTGAAAAAATGTAAAACTTCTAAGAGAGTTGTGGTAACTCTTCTACAACCATGTATGTCTAATACCTATCAACACTTTTTCAAGTTTCTTTCTTAGCAACTGTTTGAAATAAGTATGTTCATCTTCAAACTTTTTACATCTTCAAAATGTAAGTTAATTAGATCTTCTTCGTTCTATCTCTGCTAACGTTTCTTGGTGTTGTTGTAAACACAGGTGAGCGTTCTCAAAGTCTTATTTGGGAGCGGGAGCGGAGGAAGGCGAGAAGGAGCATTCCCATGCAAAACAAGTCTTGCAATTACCATCCTTTTCATACCTCAATCGGTTCCAACTTGGTTAGCAAATATAGGTGATGCTACTTTGGAGCGCCCATCAACCCTTACTTTCTCTACTCTCATTTCGGTAGTTTACTCTTTGGGCATTGTGTGAATGCCTGAATCCCTTTAGGTCATACCTCTTGGGTAAGGGAGTAAGTCGACATAACTTCTTCTTGGATCGAATTAGTCACTCCTTTCTCTAATCTCATTCCTAGGTAATTCCTCACTCTAGGACATTCTCTCGAGTAGGGCCTGACTCAAGTTGAAATGTTCCTAAATCAAATTACTCATTCTTTTATTTCTTTGTTTTAATATAATTATCTTGATTATCGCATTCTCTAGACTACAGCTATGGGGTCGATCACTCAACAACTCATCGTTTTTCTTCGCTGAAATTTCAGAGCATCTCCAGTGTCCACCTTTTTCCTTTCCTAAATCAGGCTTGTGGTTTTTCGACAAACTTTTGTAACATGTGCAGGTTCATTGAATCAAGTAAAACTTCTAAGAGAGTTGTGGCAACTATTATAAGACCATGTATGTTTAACACCTATATCAACACTTTTTCAAGTTAGTTTCTTAGCAAAATGTTTTAAATAAGTATTTCCGTCTCTGAACACTTTTTCTCTTCAAAATGTAAGTTAATTAGCGCTTCTCCGTTCTATCTCTGCTAATGTTTCTTGGTGTTGTAAACACAGGTGAGTGTTCTCAAAGTCTTATTCGGGAGCTAGAGCAGGAGAAGAGGAGAGGGAGCATTCCCACGCAAAACAAGTCTTGTGGTTACCATCACTATCATACCTCAATCGGTTCCAACATCGTTCGCAAATGTAGGTGGTGCTACTGTGGATCACCCATCAACCCTTACTTTCTCTAACCTCATTTCGGTAGCTTCCTCTTTTGTCGTCTTGTGAATGTCTAAATCCCTCTAGGTCATACCTTTTGGGTAGAGCATAAGTCGACATAACTTCTTCTTGGATCAAATTAGTCACTGCTTTCTTTATTCTCATTCCTAGGTAATTCCTCACTCTAGGACGTTCTGTCGAGTAGGGCCCGACTCGAGTTGACATGTTTCTAGATCAAATTACTCATTCTTCCATTTCCTTGTTTTAATATAGTTATCTTGATTATCGCATCCTGTAGACTGCAGCTATGGGGTCGATAACTCAACAGCTCTTCGCTCTCATTGCTTTGCTTCTCTGAAATTTCAGATAATCTCCAGTGTCGACCTTTTTTCTTTCCTAAATAAGGCTTGTTGTTTTCTGAGAAACAATTGTAACATGTGCAGGTTCATTGAATCAAGTAAAAATTCTAAAAAAGTTGTGGCAACTATTCCACAACCATGTATGTTTAACACCTATATCAACACTTTTTCAAGTTAGTTTCTTAGCAAAATGTTTCAAATAAGTATTTCCATCTCAGAACTCTTTTTCTCTTCAAAATGCAAGTTAATTAGCGCTTCTTCATTCCAACTCTGCTAACATTTCTTAGTTTTGTTATAAACACAGGTGAGCATTCTCAAAGTCTTATTCGGGAGCGGGAGCGGGGGAAGAGGAGAGGGAGCATTCTCATTCAAAATAGGTCTTGCGATTACCATCATTTTCATACCTCAATCGCTTTCAATATCGTTAGCAAATGTAGGTGACTCTACTGTGGAGCGTTGATCAACCCTTACTTTGTCTACTCTCATTTCGGTAACTTCCTCTTTGGTCGTCATGTCAATGCCTAAATCCCTCTAGGTCAAACCTCTTGGGTATGGAATAAGTCGACATAACTTCTTCTTGGATCGAATTAGTCACTGCTTTCTTTAATCTTATTCCTAGTTAACTCCTCACTCTAAGTTGTTATCTCAAGTAAGGCCTGACTCGAGTTGACATGTTACTAGATCAAATTACGCATTCTTCTATTTCTTTGTTTTAATATACTTATTTTGATTATTGTATCCTGTAGACTGCAGCTATAGACTGCAGCTATGGGGTTGATCATTCAACAACTCTTCGCTCTCATCGCTTTCTTTCGCTGAAATTTCAGATCATCTCTAGTGTCCACCTTTTTCCATTGCTAAATCGGGCTTGTGTATTTTCGAGAAGCTTTTGTAACTTGTGCAGGGTCATTTAAGCAAAGAAAAATTTCTAAGAGAGTTGTGGCAACTATTCTACAACCATATGTGTTTAACACCTATCTCAACACTTTTTCAAGTTTGTTTCTTAGCAAACTTTTTCAAATAAGTATTTGCGTCTTCGAACCCTTTTCCTTTTCAAAATGTAAGTTAATTAGCTTTTCTTCGTTCTATCTCTACTAACGTTTCTTGGTGTTTGTCATAGGTGAGTGTTCTCAAAGGGTTCTTAGGGAGCGGGAGCTGGAGCGAGGGAACGGGAGGGGAGCATTCCCATGGAAAACAGGTGTTGTGATTACCATCCTTTTCATACCTTAATGGCTTCCAACATCGTTAGCAAATGTAGGTAACTCTTCTTTTTTTACTCTCATTTCCGTAGCTTTCTCTTTGGTCGTCATGTCAATGGCCGAATCTCTCTTGTGTAGGGCATAAATCGACATAACTTCTTCTTGGATCGAATTAGTCACTGCTTTCTTCAATCACTTTCCTAGTGAATGGTTCACTCTAGGTCGTTGTCTCGAGTAGGGTCTGACTCGAGTTGACATGTTCCTAGATCGAATTACTCATTCATCCCTTCTTCCATTTCTTTGCTTTAAAATAATTATATTAGTTATCGCATCCTGTAGACTATAGCTATGGGGTCGATCACTCAACAAGTCCTCCCTCTCATCTCTTCTTTCGCTGAAATTTTAGATCATCTTTAGTGTCCACCTTTTTCCTTTCTTAAATCAGGGTTTCGGTTTTTTGAGAAATTTTTGCAACATGTGCAGGTTCATTGAAAAAATGTAACACTTCTAAGAGAGTTGTGGTAACTCTTCTACAAACATGTATGTCTAATACCTATCAACACTTTTTCAAATTTCTTTCTTAGCAACTGTATAAAATAAGTATGTTCATCTTCAAACTTTTTACATCTTCAAAATGTAAGTTAATTAGATCTTCTTCGTTCTATCTCTGCTAACGTTTCTTGGTGTTGTTGTAAACACAGGTGGGCGTTCTCAAAGTCTTCTTTGGGAGCGGGAGCGGAGGAAAGCGAGAAGGAGCATTCCCATGCAAAACAAGTCTTGCGATTACCATCCTTTTCATACCTCAATCGGTTCCAACCTCATTAGCAAATATAGGTGATGCTACTTTGGAGCGCCTATCAACCCTTACTTTCTCTACTCTCATTTCGGTAGTTTCCTCTTTGGGCATCGTGTGAATCCCTGGATACCTTTAGGTCATACCTCTTGGGTAGGGAGTAAGTCGACATAACTTCTTCTTGGATCGAATTAGTCACTACTTTCTCTAATCTCATTCCTAGGTAATTCCTCACTCTAGGACATTTTCTCAAGTAGGGCCCGACTCAAGTTGAAATGTTCCTAAATCAAATTACTCATTCTTCCAGTTCTTTGTTTTAATAGAATTATCTTGATTATCGCATTCTGTAGACTGCAGCTATGGGGTCGATCACTCAACAACTCATCGCTTTTCTTCGCTGAAATTTCAGAGCATCTCCAATGTCCACCTTTTTCCTTTCCCAAATCAAGCTTGTGGTTTTTCGACAAAATTTTGTAACATGTGCAGGTTCATTGAATAAAGTAAAACTTCTAAGAGAGTTGTGGCAACTATTATAAGACCATGTATGTTTAACACCTATATCAGCACTTTTTCAAGTTAGTTTCTTAGCAAAATGTTTCAAATAAGTATTTCCGTCTCTGAACACTTTTTCTCTTCAAAATTTAAGTTAATTAGCGCTTCTCCGTTCTATCTCTGCTAACGTTTCTTGGTGTTGTAAACACAGGTGAGCGTTGTCAAAGTCTTATTCGGGAGCGGGAGCAAGAGAAGAGGAGAGGGAGCATTCCCATGCAAAACAAGTCTTGCGGTTACCATCACTATCATACCTTAATCGGTTCCAAAATCGTTAGCAAATGTAGGTGATGCTACTATGGATCACCCATCAACCCTTACTTTCTCTAACCTCATTTCAGTAGCTTCCTCTTTTGTCGTGTTGTGAATGTCTGAATCCCTCTAGGTCATACCTTTTGGGTAGAGCATAAGTCGACATAACTTCTTCTTCGATCAAATTAGTCGCTGCTTTCTTTATTCTCATTCCTATGTAATTCCTCACTTTAGGATGTTCTATCGAGTAGGGCCCGACTCGAGTTGACATGTTTCTAGATCAAATTACTCATTCTTCCATTTCCTTGTTTCAATATAGTTATCTCGATTATCGCATCCTATAGACTGCAGCTATGGGGTCGATAACTCAACAACTCTTCGCTCTCATTGCTTTGCTTCCCTGAAATTTCAGATTATCACCAGTGTCCACATTTTTTCTTTCCTAAATCAAGCTTGTTTTTTGAGAAACTTTTGTACCATGTGCAGGTTCATTGAATCAAGTAAAAATTCTAAAAAACTTGTGGCAACTATTCTACAACCATGTATGTTTAACACCTATATCAACACTTTTTCAAGTTAGTTTCTTAGCAAAATGTTTCAAATAAGTATTTCTATCTCAGAAAACTTTTTCTCTTCAAAATGCAAGTCGATTAGCGCTTCTTCGTTCCATCTCTACTAACGTTTCTTAGTGTTGTTATAAACACAGGTGAGCATTCTCAAAGTCTTATTCGGGAGCGGGAGCAGGGGAAGAGGAGAGGGAGCATTCTCATGCAAAACAGGTCTTGTGATTACCATCATTTTCATACCTAAATCGGTTTCAATATCGTTAGCAAATGTAGGTGACTCTACTGCGGAGCGCCGATCAACCCTTACTTTGTCTACTCTCATTTCGGTAACTTCCTCTTTGGTCGTCATGTCAATGCCTGAATCCCTCTAGGTCGTACCTCTTGGGTATCGAATAAGTCGACATAACTTCTTCTTGGATCGAATTAGTCATTTCTTTCTTTAATCTTATTCCTAGTTAACTCCTCACTCTAGGTCATTCTCTCGAGTAGGGCCCGACTCGAGTTGAAATGTTCCTAGACCAAATTACTCATTCTTCTATTTCTTTGTTTTAATATACTTATTTTGATTATTGTATCCTGTAGACTACAGCTATGGGGTCGATCATTCAACAACTCTTCACACTCATCGCTTTCTTTTGCTGAAATTTCAGATCATCTCTAGTGTCCACCTTTTTCCTTTGCTAAATCAGGCTTGTGTATTTTCGAGAAGCTTTTGTAACATGTGCAGAGTCATTGAAGCAAAGTAAATCTTCTAAGAGAGTGGTTGCAACTATTCTACAACCATATGTGTTTAACACCTATATCAACACTTTTTTAAGTTAGTTTCTTAGCAAATTTTTTCAAATAAGTATTTTCATCATTGAACCCTTTTCCTTTTCAAAATGTAAGTTAATTAGTTTTTCTTCGTTCTATCTCTATTAACGTTTCTTGGTGTTTGTCATAGGTGAGTGTTCTCAAAGGGTTCTTAGGGAGCGAGAGTTGGAGCAAGGGAATGGGAGGGGAGCATTCCCACGGAAAACAGGGATTGTGATTACCATCCTTTTCATACCTTAATGGCTTCCAACATCGTTAGCAAATGTAGGTGACTATTCTTTCTTTACTCATTTCCGTAGCTTTCTCTTTGGTCGTCATGTCAATGGCCGAATCTCTCTTATGCAGGGCATAAATCGGCATAACTTCTTCTTGGATCGAATTAGTCACTGCTTTCTTTAATTGCTTTCCTAGTGAATGGTTCACTCTAGGTCGTTGTCTCGAGTAGGGCCTGACTCGAGTTGAAATGTTCGTAGATCGAATTACTCATTCATCCCTTCTTCCATTTCTTTGCTTTAAAATAATTATATTAGTTATCGCATCCTGTAGACTGTAGCTATGGGGTCGATCACTCAACAAGTCCTCCCTCTCATCTCTTTCTTTCGCTGAAATTTCAGATGATCTTTAGTGTCCACCTTTTTCCTTTCTTAAATCAGGGTTACGGTTTTTCGAGAAATTTTTGCAACATGTGCAGGTTCATTGAAAAAATGTAAAACTTCTAAGAGAGTTGTGGTAACTCTTCTACAACCATGTATGTTTAATACCTATCAACACTTTTTCAAGTTTCTTTCTTAGCAACTGTTTGAAATAAGTATGTTCATCTTCAAACTTTTTACATCTTCAAAATGTAAGTTAATTAGATCTTCTTCGTTCTATCTCTGCTAACGTTTCTTGGTGTTGTTGTAAACACAGGTGAGCGTTCTCAAAGTCTTCTTTGGGAGCGGGAGCGGAGGAAGGCAAGAAGGAGCATTCCCATGCAAAACAAGTCTTGTGATTACCATAATTTTCATACCTCAATCAGTTCCAACCTAGTTAGCAAATATAGGTGATGCTACTTTGGAGCGCCCGTCAACCCTTCCTTTCTCTACTCTCATTTCGGTAGTTTCCTCTTTGGGCATCGTGTGAATGCCTGAATCCCTTTAGGTCATACCTCTTGGGTAGGGAGTAAGTCGCCATAACTTCTTCTTGGATCGAATTAGTCACTACTTTCTCTAATCTCATTCCTAGGTAATTCCTCACTCTAGGACATTCTCTCGAGTAGGGCCCGACTCAATTTGAAATGTTTCTAAATCAAATTACTCATTCTTCCATTTCTTTGTTTTAATATAAATATCTTGATTATCCCATTCTGTAGATTGCATCTATAGGGTCGATCACTCAACAACTCATCGCTTTTCTTCGTTGAAATTTCAGAGCATCTCCAGTGTCCACCTTTTTACTTTCCTAAATAAGGCTTGTGGTTTTTCGACAAACTTTTGTAACATGTGCAGGTTCATTGAATCAAGTAAAACTTCTAAGAGAGTTGTGGCTACTATTATAAGACCATGTATGTTTAACACCTATATCAACAGTTTTTCAAGTTAATTTCTTAGCAAAATGTTTCAAATAAGTATTTCCGTCTCTGAACACTTTTTCTCTTCAAAATGTAAGTTAATTAGCGCTTCTCCGTTCTATCTCTTCTAACGTTTCTTGGTGTTGTAAACATAGGTAAGCGTTCTCAAAGTCTTATTCGGGAGCGGGAGCAGGAGAAGAGGAGAGGGAGCATTCCCATGCAAAACAGGTCTTGCGGTTACCATCACTATCATACCTCAATCGGTTCCAAAATCGTTAGCAAATGTAGGTGATGCTACTGTGGATCACCCATCAACCTTTACTTTCTCTAACCTCATTTCGGCAGCTTCCTCTTTTGTCGTTTTGTGAATGTCTGAATCCCTCTAGGTCATACCTTTTGGGTAGAGCATAAGTCGACATAACTTCTTCTTCGATCAAATTAGTCACTGCTTTCTTTATTCTCATTCCTAGGTAATTCCTCACTCTAGGACGTATCGTCGAGTAGGGCCCGACTCGAGTTGACATGTTTCTAGATCAAATTACTCATTCTTCCATTTCCTTGTTTTAATATAGTTATCTTGATTATCGCATCCTGTAGACTGTAGCTATGGGGTCGATAACTCAACAGCTTTTCGCTCTCATTGCTTTGCTTCCCTGAAATTTTAGATCATCTCCAGTGTCGACCTTTTTTCTTTCCTAAATAAGGCTTCTTGTTTTCTGAGAAACTTTTGTAACATGTGCAGGTTCATTGAATCAAGTAAAAATTCTAAAAAAGTTGTGGCAACTATTCCACAACCATGTATTTTTAACACCTATATCAACACTTTTTCAAGTTAGTTTCTTAGCAAAATGTTTCAAATAAGTATTTCCGTCTCAGAACTCTTTTTCTCTTCAAAATGCAAGTTAATTAGCGCTTCTTCGTTCTATCTCTGCTAACGTTTCTTAGTGTTGTTATAAACACAGGTGAGCATTCTCAAAGTCTTATTCGGGACCGAAAGCGGGGGAAGAGGAGAGGGAACATTCTCATGCAAAACGGGTCTTGCGATTACCATCATTTTCATACCCCAATCGGTTTCAATATCGTTAGCAAATGTAGGTGACTCTACTGCGGAGCGCCGATCAACCCTTACTTTGTCTACTCTCATTTCGGTAACTTCCACTTTGGTTGTCATGTCAATGCATGAATCCCTCTAGGTCGTACCTCTTGGGTATGGAATAAGTCGACATAACTTCTTCTTGGATCGAATTAGTCACTGCTTTCTTTAATCTTATTCATAGTTAACTCCTCACTCTAGGTTGTTCTCTCGAGTAGGGCCCGACTCGAGTTGACATGTTCCTAGATCAAATTACTCATTCTTCTATTTCTTTGTTTTAATATACTTATTTTAATTATTGTATCCTGTAGACTGCAGCTATGGGGATCATTCAGCAACTCTTCGCTTTCATCGCTTTCTTTCGCTGAAATTTCAGATCATCTGTAGTGTCCACCTTTTTCCTTTGCTAAATCAGGCTTGTATATTTTTGAGAAGCTTTTGTAACATGTGTAGAGTCATTGAAGCAAAGTAAAAATTCTAAGAGAGTCGTGGCAACTATTCTACAACCATATGTGTTTAACACCTATATCAACACTTTTTCAAGTTAGTTTCTTAGCAAACTTTTTCAAATAAGTATTTTTGTCTTCGAACCCTTTTCCTTTTCAAAATGTAAGTTGATTAGGTTTTCTTCGTTCTATCTCTACTAACGTTTCTTGGTGTTTGCCATAGGTGAGTGTTCTCAAAGAGTTCTTATGCAACGGGAGCGGGAGCGAGGGAATGGGAGGGGAGCATTCCCATGGAAAACAGGGGTTGTGATTACCATCCTTTTCATACCTTAATGGCTTCCAACATCGTTAGCAAATGTAGGTGACTCTTCTTTCTTTACTCTCAATTCTGTAGCTTTCTCTGTGATCGTCATGTCAATGGCCGAATCTCTCTTGTGAAGGGCATAAATCGACATAACTTCTTCTTGGATCGAATTTGTCACTGCTTTTTTTAATCACTTTCCTAGTGAATGATTCACTCTAGGTCGTTGTCTCGAGTAGGGCCTGACTTGAGTTGACATGTTCCTAGATCGAATTACTCATTCATCCTTTCTTCCATTTTTTTGCTTTAAAATAATTATATTAGTTATCGCATCCTGTAGACTGTAGCTATGGGGTTGATCACTCAACAAGTCCTCCCTCTCATCTCTTTCTTTCGCTGAAATTTCAGATCATCTTTAGTGTCCACCTTTTTCCTTTCTTAAATCAGGCTTACGGTTTTTCGAGAAATTTTCGCAACATGTGCAGGTTCATTGAAAAAATGTAAAACTTCTAAAAGAGTTGTGGTAAGTCTTGTACAACCATGTATGTCTAATACCTATTAACACTTTTTCAAGTTTCTTTCTTAGCAACTGTTTGAAATAAGTATGTTCATCTTCTAACTTTTTACATCTTGAAAATGTAAGTTAATTAGATCTTCTTCGTTCTATCTTTGCTAACGTTTCTTGGTGTTGTTGCAAACACAGGTGAGCGTTCTCAAAGTCTTCTTTGGGAGCGGGAGCAGAGGAAGGCGAGAAAGAGCATTCCCATATAAAACAAGTCTTGCGATTACCATCGTTTTCATACCTCAATCGATTCCAACCTCGTTAGCAAATATAGGTGATGCTACTTTGGAGCATCGATCAACCCTTACTTTCTCTACACTCATTTCGGTAGTTTCCTCTTTGGGCATCGTATGAATGCCTAAATCCCTTTAGGTCATACCCCTTGGGTAGGGAGTAAGTCGACATAACTTCTTCTTGGATCGAATTAGTCTCTGATTTCTTTAATCTCATTCCTAGGTAATTCCTCACTCTAGGACATTCTCTCGAGTAGGGCCCGACTCAAGTTGAAATGTTCCTAAATCAAATTACTCATTCTTCCATTTCTTTGTTTTAACTTTTAATATAATTATTTTGATTATCGCATACTGTAGACTGCAGCTATGGGGTCGATCACTCAACAACTCATCGCTTTTCTTCGCTGAAGTTTCAGAGCATCTCCAGTGTCCACCTTTTTCCTTTCCTAAATCAGGCTTGTGGTTTTTCGACAAACTTTTCTAACATGTGCAGGTTCATTGAATCAAGTAAAATTTCTAAGAGAGTTGTGGCAACTATTATAAGACCATGTATGTTTAACACCTATATCAACACTTTTTCAAGTTAGTTTCTTAGCAAAATGTTTCAAATAAGTATTTTTGTCTCTGAACACTTTTCCTCTTCAAAATATAAGTTAATTAGCGCTTCTTCGTTCTATCTCTGCTAACGTTTCTTGGTGTTGTAAACACAGGTGAGCGTTCTCAAAGTCTTATTCGGGAGCAGGAGCAGGAGAAGAGGAGAGGGAGCATTCCCATGCAAAACAGGTCTTACGGTTACCATCACTATCATACCTCAATCGGTTCCAACATCGTTAGCAAATGTAGGTGATGCTACTGTGGATCACCCATCAACCCTTACTTTCTCTAACCTCATTTCGGTAGCTTCCTCTTTTGTCGTCTTGTGAATGTCTGAATCCCTCTAGGTCATACCTTTTGGGTAGAACATAAGTCGACATAACTTCTTCTTGGATCAAATTAGTCACTGCTTTCTTTATTCTCATTCCTAGGTAATTCCTCACACTAGGACGTTCTGTCGAGTAGGGCCCGACTCGAGTTGACATGTTTCTAGATCAAATTACTCATTCTTCAATTTCCTGGTTTTAATATAGTTAACTTGATTATCGCATCCTGTAGACTGCAGCTATGGGGTCGAAAACTCAACAACTCTTCGCTTTCATTGCTTTGCTTCCCTGAAATTTCAGATCATCTCTAGTGTCCACCTTTTTTCTTTCCTAAATCAGGCTTGTTGTTTTTTGAGAAAGTTTTGTAACATGTGCAGGTTCATTGAATCAAGTAAAAGTTCTAAGAAAGATGTGGCAACTATTCTACAACCATGTATGTTTAACACCTATATCAACACTTTTTCAAGTTAGTTTCTTAGCAAAATGTTTCAAATAAGTATTTCTGTCTCAGAACTTTTCTCTTCAAAATATAAGTTAATTAGCGCTTCTTCTTTCTTTCTCTGCTAACGTTTCTTAGTGTTGTTATAAACACAGGTGAGCAGTCTCAAAGTCTTATTCGGGAGCGGGAGCAGGGAAGAGGAGAGGGAGCATTCTCATGCAAAACAGGTTTTTGCGATTACCTTCATTTTCATACCTCAATCGGTTTCAATATCGTTAGCAAATGTAGGTGACTCTACTTCGGAGCGCTGATCAACCCTTACTTTGTCTACTCTCATTTTGGTAACTTCCTCTTTGGTCGTCATGTCAATGCCTGAATCCCTCTAGGTCGTACCTCTTGGGTATGGAATAAGTCGACATAACTTCTTCTTAGATCGAATTAGTCACTGCTTTCTTTAATCTTCTTCCTAGTTAATTCCTCACTCTAGGTCGTTCTCTCGAGCAGGGGGCCCGACTCGACTTGACATGTTCCTAGATCAAGTTAGTAATTCGTCTATTTCTTTGTTTTAATATACTTATTTTGATTATTGTATCCTGTAGACTGCAGCTATGGGGTCGGTCATTCAACAACTCTTCACTCTCATCGCTTTCTTTCGCTGAAATTTCAGATCATCTTTAGTGTCCACCTTTTTTCTTTGCTATATCAGGCTTGCTTATTTTCGAGAAACTTTTGTAACAATTGCAGGGTCATTGAAGCAAAGTAAAACTTCTATGAGAGTTGTGGCAACTATTCTACAACCATATATGTTTAACACCTATATCAACACTTTTTTAAGTTAGTTTCTTAGCAAACTTTTTCAAATAAGTATTTTCGTCTTTGAACCCTTTTCCGTTTCAACATGTAAGTTAATTAGCTTTTCTTCGTTCTATCTCTACTAACGTTTCTTGGTGTTTGTCATAAGTGAGTGTTCTCAAAGGGTTCTTAGGGAGCAGGAGCTGGAGCGAGGGAATGGGAGGGGAGCATTCCCATGGAAAACAGGGGTTGTGATTACCATCCTTTTCTTACATTAATGGCTTACAACATCGTTAGCAAATGTAGGTGACTCTTATTTCTTTACTCTCATTTCCGTAGCTTTCTCTTTGGTCGTCATGTCAATGGCCGAATCTCTCTTGTGCAGGGCATAAATCGACATAACTTCTTCTTGGATCGAATTAATCACTGCTTTCTTTAACCACTTTCCTAGTGAATGGTTCACTCTAGGTTGTTGTCTCGAGTAGGGCCTGACTCGAGTTGACATGTTCCTAGATCGAATTACTCATTCATCTCTTCTTCCATTTCTTTGCTTTAAAATAATTATATTAGTTATCGCATCCTGTATATTGTAGCTATGGCGTCGATCACTCAACAAGTCCTCCCTCTCATCTCTTTCTTTCGCTGAAATTTTAGATCATATTAAGTGTCCACGTTTTTCCTTTCTTAAATCAGGCTTACGGTTTTTCGAGAAATTTTTGCAACATGTGTAGGTTCTTTGAAAAAATGTAAAACTTCTAAGAGTTGTGGTAACTCTTCTACAACCATGTATGTCGAATACCTATCAACACTTTTTGAAGTTTCTTTCTTAGCAACTGTTTGAAATAAATATGTTCATCTTCCAACTTTTTACGTTTTCAAAATGTAAGTTAATTAGATTTTCTTCGTTCTATCTCTGCTAACGTTTCTTGGTGTTGTTGTAAACACAGGTGAGCGTTCTCAAAGTCTTCTTTGGGAGCGGGAGCGGAGGAAGGCGAGAAGGAGCATTCCCATGCAAAACAAGTCTTGCGATTACCATCATTTTCATACCTCAATCGTTTCCAACCTCGTTAGCAAATATAGGTGATGCTACTTTGGAGCGCCCATCAACCCTTACTTTCTCTACTTTCATTTCGGTAGTTTCCTCTTTGGGCATCGTGTGAATGCCTGAATCCCTTTAGGTCATACCCCTTGGGTAGGGAGTAAGT
Source organism: Pseudotsuga menziesii (assembly GCA_001517045.1). NCBI lineage: Eukaryota > Viridiplantae > Streptophyta > Pinopsida > Pinales > Pinaceae > Pseudotsuga > Pseudotsuga menziesii. The sequence goes on from LPNX010693362.1 coordinate 136,237, forward strand.
CGACATAGCTTCTTCTTGGATCGAATTAGTCACTGCTTTCTCTAATCTCATTCCTAGGTAATTCCTCACTCTAGGACATTCGCTCGAGTAGGGCTCGACTCAAGTTGAAATGTTCCGAAATCAAATTACTCATTCTTCTATTTCTTTGTTTTAACTTTTAATATAATTATTTTGATTATCGCATACTGTAGACTGCAGCTATGGGGTCGATCACTCAACAACTCATCGCTTTTCTTCGCTGAAGTTTCAGAGCATCTCCAGTGTCCACCTTTTTCCTTTCCTAAATCAGGCTTGTGGTTTTTCGACAAACTTTTCTAACATGTGCAAGTTCATTGAATCAAGTAAAATTTCTAAGAGAGTTGTGGCAACTATTATAAGACCATGTATGTTTAACACCTATATCAACACTTTTTCAAGTTAGTTTCTTAGCAAAATGTTTCAAATAAGTATTTCTGTCTCTAAACACTTTTCCTCTTCAAAATATAATTTAATTAGCGCTTCTTCGTTCTATCTCTGCTAACGTTTCTTGGTGTTGTAAACACAGGTGAGCGTTCTCAAAGTCTTATTCGGGAGCGGGAGGAAGAGAAAAGGAGAGGGAGCATTCCCATGCAAAACAGGTCTTGAGGTTACCATCACTATCATACCTCAATCGGTTCCAACATCGTTAGCAAATGTAGGTGATGCTACTGTGGATCACCCATCAACCCTTACTTTCTCTAACCTCATTTCAGAAGCTTCCTCTTTTGTCGTATTGTGAATGTTTGAATCCCTCTAGGTCATACCTTTTGTGTAGAGCATAAGTCGACCTAACTTCTTCTTGGATCAAATTAGTCACTGCTTTCTTTATTCTCATTCCTAGGTAATTCCTCACTCTAGAACGTTCTGTCGAGTAGGGACCAACTCGAGTTGACATGTTTCTAGATCAAATTACTCGTTCTTCCATTTCCTTGTTTTAATATAGTTATCTTGATTATCGCATTCTGTAGATTGCAGCTATGGAGTCCATAACTCAACAACTCTTTGCTCTCATTGCTTTGCTTCCTTGAAATTTCAGATCATCTCCAGTGTCCACCTTTTTTCTTCTCTAAATCAGGCTTGTTGTTTTTTGAAAAAAATTTGTAACATGTGCATGTTCATTGAATCAAGTAAAAATCCTAAGAATGTCGTCTCCTCATTTCGGTAGTTTCCTCTTTTGTCGTCTTGTGAATGTCTGAATCCCTCTAGGTCATACCTTTTGGGTAGAGCATAAGTCGACATAACTTCTTCTTGGATCAAAT